>CAUYQG010180230.1:0-33001 GCA_963574415.1 Tarsius wallacei | reverse complement strand
TTATAATACTGAGTGATCTCTCACAGAAACAAAGATCTGAGTATCACATGTTCTCACTCATAAGTGGACCTTGAACATCTATTGTAATACTATAAGAAAAGGATTGACAGTGGTGGGAAACTATGGGGGGGCCAGGGAGGGCAAGGGAGGTGGGATTAATGATAGTCAATAACTGTCTGGGGATGGGGGGCACCCCTTATCAACAAGGGTGCCTGAATGATGCATATTTGTATACCTAACCCTTAACTGTACCCCACAATTTTAAAATAAAAAATATGTTAAAAAAAAAGAAAAGAAATCTACACCTAGACCCATCACACAAAGAGGAATCTTAAAAGCAGCGAGAGAGTATCAACTCATCATATATGTGGAACCTCAATAAGATTTACAGCTGATTTCTCATCAGAAACCATAGATGCCAGAAGATAGTAAAATAACACACTCAAAGTGATTAAATAAAAAGACTGTCAACCAGAAATTTTATATCCACCAAAACGACTGTGCAAAAAAGCAGGGAAAAGACATGCTCAGATTAAAAACAAAAACAAAACACCAAAGAGTGTGTCACTTAGCAGTCCTGACCCACAAGAGACATTAAAGTAAATCCTTTAGGTCAAAATAACAGAACAATACATAATAACATAAGTCCATGTGAAAAAAATAGAAAGCATCTGTAAAGGTAACTACATTGGTAAATATAAAAGATGGTGCACATGTATCTTTGTTTGGAACTCTTTTTTTCCCTGATTTTTAAAAACAAAAAGCAGTTGTTATATAAAGTATGAATTTGTGTTGATGGGTTTCACTGCATAAATATGTAATTTATATGACAATAATAGCACAAAGGAAGTAGAAAGTAATGGTACTAATTTGGAGCTAAATTTTGTAGACTATTAAAATTATGAGGCCAGGTGTGCTGGCTTACGCCTATAATCCCAGCAAGGTAAGGGGATTGCCTGAGCCCACAGGTTCAAGACCTGCCTGGACAACTTGACGAGACCTCATCTCTACAATAAATCAAAAAATTAGCCAGGCGTGATGGCGCATGCCTGTAGTTCCAGCTACTTGGAAGGCTGAGGCAGAAAGCTCACCTGAGCCCAGCAGGTTGAGGCTGCGGTGGCCATGAGCATGCCACTGCATTCCAGCCCAGTTGACAGAGTAAGAGACTCCAACTGAAAAAAATAAAATAAAAATAATGTTTGTAGTCATCTGAACTAGATTGATAGAAAATATCTCAAAAAATATATAGTAAAATAGGTCGGGTATGATGACTAACACTTATAATCCCAGCACTTTGGGAGGATGGGGTGGTAGGATTGTTTGAGTCCAGGACTTTGAGACCACCCTGGGCAACATAGCAAAACCTCATCTCTATAAAAAACAAAAACAAAAATTAGTCAAGTATGGTGGCATATGCTGTAGTCCCAGCTACTTGGGATGCTGAGGTGGAAGGATCACCTAAGTCCAGGAGGTCAAGGCTGTGGTGAACCTTGATGTGTCACTGCGCTCCGGCCTAGGTGGCAGAGAGAGACCCCAACTCAAATAGATAGATAGGTAGATAGGTAGATAGGTAGATAGATGGATGGATAGATAAATAGATAGATAATCAATATTATCTATATATGGGACAACTGGATAGCCACATGCAAAAGGATGATGCTGTATCCCCACTTCACAGCATATATAGAAATTAGCTAAAAATGAATTAACCTAAATGTAAGAGCTAAAACTATGAAATATTTAGAGGACAATAGGTTTTAATCTTTACAACATTGGATTAGACAGTGGTTTCTTAGATATGACACCAAAAGTATGAGCAACCAAAGAAAACGGTTGATAAATTTAACTTTGTCAAAATTAAAAACTTATGTGACTTAAAGCACACTATCAAGAAAGTGAAAAGGCCACCCACAGAATTGAGAAAATCTTAGCAAATCATATATCTGTCAATAGACTAGTATCTGGAATATATAAGGAACTCTTACAACTCAACAATTAAAAAGATGGATAGCTCAATTTAAAAATGAGTAAAAGATATGAACATATATTTCTACAAAGAAAATATGCAAGTGAGCAATACATACATAAAAAGATGTTCAATGTCATAAAACATTAGGGAACTATAAATCAAAATAACAATGAGATGAAATACCACACCTACTAGGATGGCTATATCAAAAAGATGGACAATAACAAATGTTGACAAGTATATGGAGAAATGTAATCTTTATACATTGCTGGTGGGAATATAAAATGCTGCAGGCATTTAGAAAATAATTTGAAAGTTCTTCAAAGAGTTAAACATAGAATTACCATACGACCCAGACAAATTCCGTTCATAGATATATAATAAAGGAGATTCAAGTATATGAACATACAAAGACTTTGTACATATATATTAATAGCACATTATTCATAATACCCAAACAGTGAATAATACCTATATGTTCATAGCAGCATCATTCATAATAGCCAAACAACACAACTCTCCATCAGTTGATGAATGGATAAACAAATTGTGGTATACCCATACAATGAAATATTGCTCAATCACAAAAAAAGAAGTACAAATGTATGTTTCAACATCAGTGAACCTTGAAAACATTATAATAAGTGAATTAAACCATACATAAAAGATCACATAGGGTATGATTCCATTTATGTGAAATAAACAGAATAGGAAAATCCATAAAGACAAAAACTAGATTAGTGGTTGCCAGGGGCTGGGAGCTGGTGGGGGTGGGTGTGACTGTTACTGGGTATGAGGTTTCTTTTGGAGTGATGAGAATGTTCTAGCATTAGATAGTGGTGGTGGTTGCACAACATTGTGAGTATACTCAAAGTCACAGAAGTATATATGTTAGTGGATGAAAACATTATATACAGTATTATGGCACTTTGGTAAAAAATGTACTTATGTATTATATATATTTAGAAAAAGATCTGAAAGGATATAAACTATTTACAGTAGTAATTTCTAGGTGATTGAGATATATTGTTTCTACTTACTTATTTTTTAATTTTCCAGAAAGGAAATACACTGCTTTTGTGAAAAAAGATCATATATAATTAAAACAAAGAAAACATGAAAAATTGCAAAGATAATTTCTATGTATCCAAGAAATAGAACATCAGTCCCTGGAAGCCTTTTCTATTTATAATCTCCTCCTGTCTACCCACCCTTAAGGCTGGCCACTGTCCAAATTTTTATAATGATCATTCCAAGCTTTTCTTTGTTCAAATGCACCCTTGCATTTATCCCCAAACATGTACAGTCTATCCTAGATTTGAAGTTTTTTGAACTTTACATTAGAGGAATTGTGCCATATATAGTTTTTAGATCTTGTGTCTTTAGTCCATCACGTTTGTGAGATTTCACTATATTGTTGCCTCTGATTATAGTTCTTTAAGTTTCATTTTTTACTAGCATTCGCTGAATAAATATACCATAATATATCTATTTATAGTATGTTGAAGGACAGTTGGGATGATTATGAGGAGTGGTATTGTGAAGATTTCTGGAACATCGTCCTAATACCCATGGGCACAATTCTCACTAGGGCATATAGGGAGTGACATGCCATTCAGAGGGATACATATCCTCAACTTCACTAGCAAAGTCCACACTTTTCTTTTTCTTTTCTTTTTTTTAATTTATAAGCAAAATTTTATTTATTTATTTATTTTTAATCATATTTTTATTTTAAAATTATGGGGTACAGATAAGGGTTAAGTATATAAATATGCATCGTTCAGTTACCCTTGTTGATAAGGGGTGTCTCCCTGTCCCCAGACAGATATTGACTACTGTTAATCCTACCTCCCTTCCCCTCCCTACCCCCCCCATAGTTTCGCTGTCAATCTTTTTCTTATAGTATTATGATAGATGTTCAAGGTCCACTATATGAGTGAGAACATGTGATACTCAGATCTTTGTTTCTGTGAGAGATCACTCAGTATTATAGACTCCAGTTCTATCCAGGTTGCTGCAAAATTCATGATTTTGTTCTTTTTTATGGCTGTGTAGTAAGTATTCCATCATGTATATGTACCACATTTTTAAAATCCAGTCCTCTTTTGATGGACAGCATGGTTGTTCTAGGTTCTTGCTATTGTGAACAATGCTGTGATAAACATACGTGTGCAGGTATCTTTTTGATAGAGTGATTTGAGTTCTTCAGGGTATATTCCCAGTAGGGGAATTGTGGGGTCATATGGGAGGTCGATATTTAGAGCTTTTAGGAATCACCACACTGCTTTCCACAGAGGTTGCACTAGTTTACACTCCCACCAACAGTGTAGAAGTGTTCCCTCTTCACCACACCCTCTCCAGCAACTATTATTTTTTGAGTTATTGATAATTGCCATTTTGACTGGAGTTAGGTGGTATCTCACTGTAGTTTTAATTTGCATCTCCTTGATGATTAGTGAGGTTGAACATTTCTTCATGTGTCTGTTGGTCACTCGGATGTCTTCCTTTGAGAAGTGTCTGTTCATATCTTTTGCCCACTTTGTAATGGGGTTGGTTTTTTTTTTTTCTTTTCAGCACGTTTGAGTTCCTTGTAGATCCAAGATGTTAGGCCTTTGTCAGACCTGGAGTTAAGGCCACACTTTTCTAAAGTGATTGAAACAATTAATACTCCTGTATATGAGTCCCATTTGGGCAGCATTCTCAGCAAGATTCTCCATTGTCATGCTTTTCTAGTTTCACCAATTTGGTAGATGGTGTGATGGTATCTCATTATGATTTAATTTGCATTTCTCCAACCACTGATGATGTGGAGCACATTTTCATTAGCTTATTGGCCATTTGGGAGTCTTGTTTTATGAAGCCCCTCTTACATTTCTTTCCTGTTTTTGTGTACTGAATTTTCTGCTGTGATGTGAGGTAGGGTCTCTTAAGTTACTAAGGTTAAGTAACAAATCACCCTCAAAACTTTGCGGTGTAAAACAACCACATATGATACTCACAGAATTTGTGGGTGAGGAATTCAGAAAGAGGACAATAGTGAAGGTTTTGTTTGTTTATCATTTGTAAGAAGTCCTGCAATGACTGGGTTCTGAGGAACTTTCAAAGGCTGAGAACTGGAACCATCGCATCCACTCACATATCTGGCATTTGATGCTGCCAGTCAGCGGGAGAGCTGTTTCCCTTCACACAGGGTGGAGGTTTCTCCATATGGGCTAGTTTTAAACTTCTCAGTTTGATGGCTACATTTAAATGGCAAGCATCCTGAGAGACGGAGGGGGGGGAGAGGGAGGTGGGGGGAGATAGAAGGGGGGGGGAGAAAGAGCGAGAGAGAGAGGGAGAGAGAGAGAGAACCAGGTGGAAGCTGTATTGCCTTTTTACTAGCCTCAGTAGTCACTTCTGCACATGCTGTTGGTCAAGGTTATTTGTAAAGGTCTGCTCTGGTTCAAGGGGACATCGGCCCAGCTCTGGATGGAGAAGTGTCAATGTTACCTTGAAAGCAGAGCATGTAGGATGACAGATATATAGGTGCAGCCATCTTTGAAAAATATAATCCACCATGGCATCTGTTTTCATTTTTCCATATGGATATCCAATATTCCCAGGACTACTTATGGAAAAGGTCATCCTTTTCTCATTGATCTGAAATGCCACTTCTTGCATATATCAAGGTTCTAGATATAGGGGGTTCTGTTCTGAGACATTGTTTTTGTTCTATTGTTCTATGAGCCCATTCTTAGGCCAGTATCACACTTTCCTAGTTATTACAGCATTATAATAAGTATAGATGTCTCCTGAGTCAAGTACCCATCAAGAAATTCTTTTTCAAAAATGTCTTTCTATTTGTTTCTGGAACATAGAAATATAATTGGGCCAGGTGTGGCAGCTCATGCTTGGAATCCCAGTACTTGGGAGGCTAAAGCGGGAGTATTGCCTGAGCCCAGGAGTTTGAGACCAGCCCGGGCAACTTAGTGAAAACTCATCTCTACAAAAAAATACAAAAATCATCCGGGCATGGTGGCACACTCCTGTAGTCCCAGCTACACTGGAGGCTGAGGCTGAAGGATCACCTGAGTCCAGGAGGTCAGGGCAGCAGTAAGCTGTGATCAAACCACTGCATTCCAGACTGGGTGACAGAGTAAGACCTTGACTCAAAAAAACCAAATTAATTAATTAATTTTGGCATGTTAATTTTGTATCTAGCAATTTTATTTTCTTACTAGTTCTAATAAATTTATCTTAGATTGGTTTTTTTTTTTTTTTTGCCCTTAGGTGCACAATCATACCTGTGAATAGTGACAGTTTTGTCTTCTGATTTCCAATGCTTCTTTTACTTTTCTTACTTCTTGCTTTACTGCATTGGCTAGGCCCTCCAGCACAATGTTGACCAGGAGTGGAGGGAGAGAGTATTTTTGCCATTTTGATCTTAAAGAAGACATTTTTCTTTGTTCATGATTAAGAATGATTTAAATGTAGGTTTTCTAACCTATCATGTTAAATTAAGTTCCCTTCTGTTCCTAGTTTGTGAAGAGTTTTAGAAGACATGAAGGGATGGTGGGTTTTAATAGATTTGTTTTCTAGACTATAGTCTGGTCATATTGTCTCTTAATTTTCCAACTAATTTTCTATGTTAAAGCAACATTGTCTTCTTGAGATACACCTAACTTGGTATTCCCATTTTAGAACAGTGGCTCTTAATGAAACTGTCCACTGGCTTAACATCTCTTCTCGGGTCCTTCCCCAATGTCCTCAGCCTGCCTGAGGATGCTACAGGAGATGCCTCCATGTATAGGTCAGGGTTCTTCAAGAAACAGAACCATAAGACGTGCATATGTCTCAGAACATATATTTCTGTCTTAGTGTGTGCATATGTACATGTATATACAAAGAAATTTACTGTAAGGAATTGGTTACTGTGATTATGAAGGATGACAACTCCCAATATCTCCAGGATGCATCAGCAAACTAGAGACCCAGGAGAGTTCATGGTTTACTTCCAGTCTGAGTCTGAAGGCCTTAGAACCAAGAGAACCGATGCTTCAGTTCAAGTCCAAAGGCAGGGAAAAACAATGTCCTGATTGAAAGCAGTCAGGCAGAAGGAATACCCTTTTACTCAAGGAAGGGGTAAACGTTTTATTATTTTCATAGCAGGACTTCAACTTATTGGATAAAATCCATCCACATTAGGGAGATCCAATCTGCTTATTCAGTCTATCCATTTCCATGTAAATCTCACCCAAAACACCCTTACAGAAACACTCAGCATAATGTATGACTAAATATCAGGGTACCCCATAGTCCAGTGTAGTTGATGCACAAAATTCACCATCACTCTCAGGGTGGCCATTTTTACTGCAATTCCTTTTTGACCTGTCAACTCTGCTCTTAGATGAGCCAAAGAATACTACTCTTCACAGCTAATTCACTTCCATTGCCTCAGAGAACTTTCTCCTGTGAAAACAAAGACCACCCAAACACCCAAGAGAGGAAGCCACTGTCACTTGGCCACTTGGCAAAGACTCAGAGGCAGGCAGAAGAGTGGGGAAGCTTCATAGTAGAGAAAGGGTTGGCTCAAGTATCCCCCAGGCTGGAAGATGTTGGCTGGGGGAGCAGCTCACTAGGAGTGAGGTTCTTGTGTGATTGGTCACGGGCATATTCGGCTTTCTCCAGCAGTTCTAAGTTAGAAGCAGGGACAAAAATCAGAGAAGCTGTCACTTACTCATTGCTCCCTGGCCATTTGGGGCCAATTGTTACTGAGGTTCTTGTTTGGCTTCCTGGGCAGGTTGCCAGGGGTGGTCTGACTTTCTACACATCTCAAAGATAGCAGACTAGCTACTGGAGGAGATGGGTGGGTTTCCTGGGCTGGTTGTTCTAGGTCGTGGGTCAGAGTTCCATTTTTACCTATGGATTGACCAGTGTCCATTTATATAGTTAGCTTCTCACTCCTCAGCAGGTAACTAAAGAAAACATCAAGCCCATTTGGCTTCTGACCTGGCTTGTCTGTTTCAAGCTGTAAAATTAAGTCAGGATCAGTTACTCAACTCTGCAATGAGTAAGGTAGTTATTAAATGATCCAGATGTGGTTAAATGTTTTTTACCTAATTCCAAGAAAGAGTCTTGTCTGAGTGTGATTTGAAGAGTGGGTCTTTTTTTTAACTTGTTTATTTATTTAGGGAAAATTATTTTTAAATAATGTAGATCAAAGTTTGAGAAAAGTGAACATTCAGAGTCTCTCATTTGATTGCAGTAAGCTTTATGGTGGTATATCTATATTATGACACAGTCACTTTTGTGGGGGGGTGGGAATCTGCTTTTCTTAAGAACAAAAGTAAAAGAACCAAGAGACTGGCACAGCTCAGGTAAATGAGCATGTGCTTAGCCATAATCTTTAAAAATGCAGATTTTGTTTTGTACAATACAGATTTCATCTTTTTTTCCTTTCTAAACATCACGTTGCCTTTGAGTTCATTTGTGTTAGCTTTCGTTGAAATTTCCTGGAGTGTATCAGCCCACGAAGCTCCCTTCGGGACTCCTCAAGGGTACCTCTAGAGCAGTAATCAGGGATAAGCTTAATTAGAGAGTGGGACACCCAGAAAAACTTCCAGAAAGGGCAACTTCATTCCTTCTTATGACAAAATAAACACATTTCCAAAAGGGGCCATTCCTTTAATTAAATCCTCGGCGACGTGGCCTCTGCCTGGGAGGTATTTCTGCATATTTGTGTTTAGGAAGATGTATGAACATAGAGGTGATGTCACATTTGGAATGATGAGTGTTTATAAGACTGAGTTTATGAGTTTACTACCCCACAAGTCAGCCATCTTCATACCAGAAAGAGACAAAGTCAGCGTCCAAGCACTGGCCTTCCCAGATCCAGTCATCTCATAAAAACAGGCAAAGTGGGCCCCAGGAGAAACACAAACCACAGCGGCGCTGGACCCAGAGACTGAGCAGAAATGTGTGCAGTCCAGGTCACCCATCTCTGACCTATAGGCTTCAGGCTCCACCATGTAGTTAGGTCCCTGAGAGTTTGAGCATTTGCCTAGACGCTAACCACGACAGATGAATACACCTCTGGGCACTGCACTCAAAGCCCACGAGGTCCCTTCAGGGATGGAATACTGGGTCTACCGGGGCACGGGCATTACAATGGCATAAACCTGGAGATGGGATTCCTGAATGCTCACAAGGGGATTTTTAAGGCATCACAGCAGGGTTCAAGATGGTGCTGCCACTCCCAGATGATCCTATTTTGCTGAACGTGAATTCAAGGGACAGCATGCTTTTTGTCAAATATGAGTCTTTTAATTTAACCCTCTCCTCTGCACTTCTATCAGATGTCAACACTGGTCCTTGCAGAAACCACACTCCCAAGGCTCCTGTTTGTGTTTGTCCTGGAGAGCAGTCCTCATGTGGCCTTCAAGAGTATCCACCAAGGTTACCTGTGTCACACCCTGGGAAGACCTCCATCCCTGACACAAAAGCTCACTGAGACAAACCAGTCCCTCCACCTGTGGTGCCATGATGGATCTGGCAGCCCCCATGGGGCTTCCCTCCAGGTGGCCTCCAGCATGTGGAAGGCTGCCCACATACCTGCATGGGACTCCAGCACCATGGTGCCAGGAGGGCAACTCTCTTGGGACGCTATAGGACCCGGGTCCAGTTGCATGCTTGCACACTGGGGACCCTCACCCACCTCTCCACCACCCCTAATCTTCTTCATCTCCTGGGCCTCCCCTTCCCAGTAAGAGTAGAAGGCACTGGTGATGCCCACGCATTTCACACCCAAAGAGCACAGCAAAGTGTTGACCCCAGAACAAAGTGTTCTCTGTACCATAGGTGGTGGGGAGGTGCAGGCTCTGGGGTTTTGACATCTGTGTGCTGGGCCCATGCACTGCTGGACGCTGGATAGGTACCTACACCTTGGCGCAGGGCTGCCCTGCCAACTGTCACACTCACTGGGAACCAGGCCCTGGTCTAACTCCCCAGAAAAACTGGCAGGGCCTCCTGGGCTCGCCTGCACTGCACCCTTGAGTTTAGCTTCCCCAAGCGACATGCTCAGCTACTGGTAATCAGGTACCCTCTCAGTGATGCAGAGTGTACTCAGGTCACCTTCTTTCAGATTGTCACCCAAAAACCCCAAATTCAAAACCATCCAGGCCATTTGAGGATCCAGGCTCACTCTCCCTGTCTGAGGGCTCTAAGCTCTGACAGGGTCAGAACCCAGGGGGTCAAACAGGGCCTGCCCTGCCTCTGAGGAGACCACCCCTCATCTGCTTGGTTCAGGGTGGAGGTCAGAGTGCAGGCAGGGACCACACAGAATAGCTGACCTCGAGGTACGTTGTGACCCCGACCCTGTGAAATGTGTTGGTTCTTTAAATGAGAGAAGAACATAAATATCACAGAATAATAATGCCTTTCTCACCAACCAGTATCCACCCCCACCTCACTCTACCCCAGCATCTTCAAGTGAGGGGAGAGACAGGGCACACCATTGACACGTAAATTTGAAAACACAAAAAACAAAGTGAGGCTGATTTCTTAGCATGTTGAGTGGAGGGAGGGTCAAAACCAAACAAAAAACCCCAAACAAAATGGATTTCGCAACTGAAGGAGGAAGGAACTTTGTAAGTACCCAATGAGAATCTAATTAGAGACTTCAACTGGAGTTTTGCAAATGAATTATTTACAATTCTTCAGAGGGAAATGATTATAATAATAACGTTTACAATGCCAAAATTAAGCTTATTATGCTCTTTTCCTCTGCCCCAGAAATCCTCTGAGGTCTGTCATCAAGCAAAATGCACGAAGGAGTGAGACAAGCCTCCTCCCTCCGGGCAGCCCCCGTGGGCCGTCTGTGGCCCTCTTTTAGCCCACAGAATCAGCCAGTGTGGTGCACTGGGTGTTTAAAAGGGAAAGCTATTCAGCCTCTTCTGTGTCCTTCCTTCCTTTGTTTCTCTCTTGTGATTTGAGGATGCTCTAAGTCAGCACTTGAGAAGTCACAGAGACTCAAAGAAGAAACCAAAGCATCTACTCCTACTGCAGGCAGAGCCTGGAAATGCCAATTTTTTTCCCCACTGAACATTTTAATAAATTTTATTAGAAACTTTTAGATCAAGCAGGCAAAAATATTGAGAAGACATGGATATTTGAACAACATGAGGAACTATCTTCATTGCTTTCTTTTTTAAAGTTTTTATTTTATTTGACAGGTGTGGGGTACAATTCAGGATTAGGTATACAAGTGTACATCAGATAGGTAAAGTTTGGGCCTCCCTTTGGTCCCCACTTTTCCTGGTTTGAGATCAGGTTATTCTTATTGCTGTTGCATTCTCCCACCCCTCAACCCTGGCAGTATACTGCTACTGCCAATCCCTTCCTTATAGTATTATGGTAAATGTTCAGGGTCCACTTATGAGATCATATGGTACTCTGTTCTTTGTTTCTGTGATGCATCACTTAGCATTATAGACTCTAAATCCATCCAAGTTGCTATGAAGTCCTTATGTTTGTCCTTCTTTATGACTGCATAATATTCCATTGTGTATATGTACCACATTTTTTTAATCCAGTCCAGTTTTGATGGGCAGCATGGTTGGTTCCATGTTTTTGCTATTGTGAATAGTGCTGAAATAAACATGCGTGTGCAGGGATCTTTTTTATAGAATTATCTGAATTCCTCCAGGTATATTCCCAGTAGGAAGATCGCTGGGTCGTATGGAAGGTCAATTTCTAGTTCTTTTAGGAATCGCCACACTGTTTTCCATAGAGGTTGAACAAATTTGCATTCCCACCAGCAGTGTAGAAGTGTGGAAATACCAAATTTAAAATAAAATACTTGAGCATATAGTGAGAGGAGGGAAACGGCTGTTATGAAAAAGCAGTCAGAAGCTGAGGGGAATTTGTTGCTGTCTCCTTGGCACGTGACACTGGGATTGGAAACTGAGGGTCGGTCGGTTGAGGAGGCGTTCACTGCAAAGTCAGCAAATTGCAGGGCCTGGAGCAGCTGGTTAATCCGATTCCCACAGACACCTCCCACAGGGGTGCAAAAGGGCACACTCTGCCCTCTCCGCAGTAGTAATAAGACCCCTCAACCTCACTCTTTAGATCCCACAAAGCTGTCCTTTGATTTTATTATCTTTCTCCTTGACATGGGCCAGGCTTCTTCCCAGCTCTTCCAGGACTCACTTGCAGTGGGGCTGACTCTCTGCAGGTCATCAGGCACCTTGGTGGCCAAATCCGGTCATTGTACCTGAGTCCTCATCCCAATTTCACACCACTCCTGTAGAGGACTAAATGGTGGCTCCCCCACAAAAGATAGGCCCGTGTCCCAAACCTGTGGGAGTTTCCTTTTTTGGATAAAATGGCCTTTACCGGTGTAATTAAGAACCTCCAGATGAGATCATCCTGGGTTATCTGGGTGGATCCCAAATATTCACTGAGAGATGTCCTTATGAGAGACAGGAGAGGAGGAGACAGGAAGAAGAAGAAAATGCTACACAAAGATGGAGTCAGAGATGCGAGAGATGCTGCCCCAAACCAGGCATGCCTGGGCCCACCAGAAGCTGGGAGAGGCAACAAGGATTCTCCACTAGAACCTGTCCCACCTTGGTTTTGGCTTTCCAGCCTCCAGAACTGTGAGAGAATAGGCTTCTGTTGGTTGAGGCACTCGGGTTGTGGTAATCCATTGTGGCAGCCCAAGTCCCACCAGCCTTCCCCAGTGATCCCTTCTCTGTCCGTATCTCCACTGCCTTACCTCTCCTCTAATGACAGCTGTGGATGATCATGTCCTATCTCCCTTAACCAATCTGTAAATGGGTGCTTGTTTGGGATGGTCTCTGGCTGCAAGTAATGGAATTCAGTTGCACTCAGCGTCGGCTCAGAGCAAATTTGATAGGCTCACAACCCCACGGAAGGCAGGGAAGCCCATAGCTGGAGATGCGGGGTCCTCTCACCAGCTCCAGACAGAGAATGTGAGAGGGCTTCGGGGGACCTATCTGGGTCAGGTGTGCTGCTCTGTCCCATCCTTGGGACAGTGAGACAGGACAGTCTAGATGGCTCAATCTTAGACAAGATAGTGCAGATAGCTTTGAGCTACTGAGGAAGAAAAGTAGCAAAGACATGGTGGGAGGTGGGGGAACTCATAAGTCAGCCGCCTCCCCTGGTATGTGTCCACCTCCAGGGTCAGGCCCAGGTCCAGTCCTCTTCCCCGCTTCCTTGTTCTTTTCCTCTCTTTCTCTTCAGAGTTACTCCCACATGGCAAACTCCTCTTCCAAGGCCACTTTCCACCAATCCTCCGCCAGCCTCATATACCTGGCCTCCCCTAACTCTGTTCACCTGGTCAGGACCCAGGTTAACCTTCCTTGGATCGAACTTGACCATTTCTCTCTCTCTCCCCTTCACACTTGCATCTTGCTCTTAAGCATAGGTATTGGACATTCTGACTTTGGGGGGTCGAATTTCTCTGGCTCTCACCATTCCATCTCTCTTTGTTGAATTGCCTCCACTGACCTGGGGAGGAAAGACACACCCACCTCATCTCCCCACACCTTCTCAAGCCTCTATGAACTGCTTTTCCTAGTTGGCTACTGTCTTCACGTTTCTCTTTGCAATAGTGTCCCCTTTGAGAGAAGGGATAGATTGCCACCCATGCATCTGAAAAACCTGTGGCTCAAAGTATATGTTACCTTGCCCAGCAGCCATGGGAAGGAACTGGGGTGTAACAAGTGTGAAGACCTAATAGCACTTGGACACAACTGTATGGTAAGGCCCAGAGAACAGTGTCCCCATGAAATGGTATTTATAGGATGACCATGAATGCATATAAGTTGTGAACTCATGTTGATCAGGGACTAATAGAAAACAGGAAAACGCTTCAGTAAGGATTTTCCATTTTTAATTCCTATTAGTGTTACAATGGTGTTTGAACAAAAATAAATATAAGCGTTAACTCGTTTGTCTTCTGGCTGTCTAATTCTTAGCTGGTGGGCATTGCTCTCTCACATATCAACAGTGAACAACTTGGCACTGGTGGACTTTGTGTTTGTTTGTTTGCTTGTTTGTTTGGTTTTTTTTTTTTTTAAGATACAAACCTACAGCTTGTCAGAGGATAACCCAGAAAACTGGCATTAATGCCGGAAATCATGCTGGCAGGAAGTGTGGGATCAGCCAGGCATGGTGGCTCACGCCTATAATCCCAGCACTGTGGGAGGCCAAGGTGAGGGGATTTCTTGAGCCCATGGGTTTGAGACCAGCCTGGGCAACTTGGTGAGACTTCATCTCTACAATAAATCAAGAAAAATTAGCCAGGCATGGTAGCACATGCCTGTAGTTCCAGCTACTTGGAAGGCTAAGGTGGAAGGATCACCTGAGTCCAGCAGGTCGAGGCTGCAGTGGTCGTGAGCATGCCACTGCCCTCCAGTCTGGGTGACAGAGTGAGACTCCTACTCAAAAAAAAAAGAGTGTCGGATCAGCAGCTACAACTGGGTCTACATCTGCAGGGAACCATCATGGGAATACCTCAGTTATTCTGGAATTATCTGGAAGTGTTCTAAGCAACTTGGTATCTGTCACTCTCAGCATCAAACCTTTGAAGCATTTTGGTAGAAATCTTTCTGTTAAAATGGATTACCCACTTCTCCAGCTGCTTAAGGGAACTACACTAAACAGTAACATTTTTTTCTATGGATTCAAGATCATTGCCATCACATGACCTCTCTTGAACTGTGTCACTGTGGCCCCCGGGACAAGTGGAAAGGGATTTGCAGGAGACCTCAGAGACGAGGCCCTCTGACAGAGGGTTTTTAAATTATTTTCCATCTGAAACAATATGGCAAAACTATGATGTTTTTTGAAACTGACTGATAAGTCCATAGTAGTTTGTAATATTCTCTACCTTGGAAATGTTACCAAAATACCAGGGGTTCAGTTGTGGTCTTGTTGCTTGCTGCACAGAGAGTCAATCACTGAGACAACAAGTATTGCCAGGGAAGAAGGCTTTTTATTCAGGTGATGTCAGCCAAAAAGAATGAGAGATTCCTTCTCAAATCTGTCTCCCTATCTCTCTGAAGTCAGGGGTTCACATAGTGGGGCAGGAATGTAGAAAATAGGAATTAGGGAAGGGTAAGGCAGAAGAATTGGTAAACAGGAGGAGTCTGGCATCTCATTGTCTAGATGTGATAATCTGGTGAATTTTAGTTCCTTGACACTATAGGCCTGAGGTTTGGTTTCCTAAGAAAGGAACTCAGATAAGACAAATGTAAGTTTCAAGCTTTAAGACTGGGAGGGTTTATTTCTGTTTATTTTTTAAAAAACTGTAAATATTCTATGGGAAAGTTGGGACAGTTTCAGAAATTTCCATGACAAACTTTTACAATTTTTTCCCCGTTTTATGTAGTTTTTCCTGACTTCTAAGAAAAGCAGCGATGTCAGGCTGGACAGATGTCATTCCCTGCTGTTTCTAGCATACCCATCTTCTAACCCACTGCCTCTCATCAACTAGGCCAGCAATCTAGAAACTCGCGTTGGCATTTCATATGAAACACAAGTCTCCAGGCTTTGCCTGAAGAAGGGAGGGGCTTTTCTTACAGCAGAGACTTAACGATATCTGTTCCCATGGCTTCTCCTAGTTCATAGGGAATTCCAGCTGGGTAAAGTATCCTTAAATTTCCTTTTTCACCTTAGGAGGGAGGAGTAGAAAGGAGGGAGTGAAGTCAGCAGAGATCTAAATGTCCCAGAAAAAAAATGCCTGTGATTCTCTTTAGAACTGTGGGTGGGGAAAGGTTTTCTAACCATGATGAAAAATCTTGATGCAATTAAAGAAAAGTTTTTTTAAAAAGCAATTGGAGGAAAAACGTTTGCAACATATATGACAGATAATGGACTAATATCTCTTAGAAATCCAAGGGGGGGGAAAGATGCACAAATCTAGTGTGGAAATGAACAAAGAGCTAAATAGGTAATGCCAAATAAAATAAATGGCACTAAGTCATATGAAAAGATGTTCACCTTTACTCACAATTAAATAAATAAATATTAAAAAGAGACTAGTAAGCATTTCTCATATATTGGATTGGAAAAACAAAGAGTCAAAAGCTTGATAATACATACTACTGGTGAGGCTGAGGGAAAATATACTCATACTTTGTTGGTGAAAATGCAAAATGGTTCATCCTGCCAAAGGAAAATTTGACAATACCTCATAAGACTATATATCTATTTACCGTTATCCCTATTCTAGGAATTTACCCCAAAGATATACTCCACTATACAAAAAATACTTTTATATAAAGTTATCCAATATAGCAGAGACTGGTTTTGTAATTAAAAAATATTGAATGCTTCCACACAGGAAATGTGCTGAATTAGCAATGATACACCTACAAAATGAAGTACTAGGCAGCTGTGAAAAGAATGAGAGAGATTGCTATGAATTCATGTGGCATGGCAGGATACATTGGTAAATAATAAAAGAAAATATGCTAACTTTTATGTAGGGAAGTAAAGGAAATAAGAAAAAGTATATATACTTAATTTTGCAAAAAGAAACCAAGATAAACTAGAAACTAATGAAACCAGTTTCCTGCTCAAGGGTAGGAATGATGTGAGTGGGATAGAGAAGAGTATACTACCCCCTTTTGCATAGTTTTTGTCTTTTGGAACCAAATTATTTTACATATTCAAAAATTCAGTCAACAAAGGTGGAAAGGAAAAACCTAAAACTCTGTGCACAGAAACAAATGAACCCAGCTGTATCTCAAATGAATAACATAAGTGTGGCAGATTGTATTTTCCAAAGATGGATGTGATCACATCCTCATCCCACTAACTCTTCTGCAATGTGACCTTGGTATACCCCTAACGAGTGGTAGTACCTATTTTTTCATTCCCTCAAATTGGGGAAGTTCCTGTGACTGCTTGGATGAATGATATGGCAGAAGCGATATGGAACCAACTCCAGAAGCTTCCTCTCCCTCACTTGGAGCCCTGAGTTTCCATATAAGAAGTCAGTGCTCCTCTGCTGGAGAGGGGACTCCAAGGGACCTTGAGGTCCCAGTCATGTGTGATGAAACCATCGCAGATGTTCATCCAGGCCAAGTCTTTGCATGACTTCAAGGCATCTGACTACATTGCCATGAGATAACCCAAACAAAAGCCACCCATCTGGACACAGTAAAGCCTCTAAGTTTTGGGTGGTATGTTATACAGCGACAGATAACCAGAGTTGCAACCCCATAAAAGAACAACAACAACAAAAAAAATCCAAGTAAAAATTAAGGATCACCTCAGTCTAAAGAGAAAAAAGATCTTTTTGCCAGATATAAATTTTGAACTTCACTCAGTATGATTATTGTTGAAACTATTCTGTATTCTAAGACTGTGGAAATGAATCATTAGAAGGTTGTTATAGGGAAAGAAAAAACAAATATGAAGTAGTGGAAGTGTTTTGTGGAAGGGCTCTATATGCAAAGCAAACCCCAAACACGGAAGGAACTGAGAAACCAAAGAATGAGGCAGATAAATCCAGTTTGTCAGTAAAAAGTGATTTATTAGGAAATTAAAAGACAGAAGTGTGGTCCTGGGCAGTCATAACACAGGTAGATCTTTACACTGCAACTCCCTAGATGCAGGGCTTTTATCTTGAGGAAAAAGTATACATGATCTGGAAGGAATGTGTATGCTATGGGCATCACAACTTATGATGTATGCAACAACATCAGGTTGCTCAAGTTTTGGAGGAAAGGCAAAAGTTTCAGTACATAGGTGTTTCTACATAAAGCATAATATATCAACTATATATCTTGGAGGCATTCCCAGATTCAGAGTTAGTCAAGAGTCACATGGCAGATTAGCATCTAAAATAGAGCCACTCTTGACCTCACAGGAAGGTAAGGGAAGACCTTTGCGTCATTAGGCTAACATAGAAGGGTCAGAATGAACTCATTACTTGAACATGTTTGTGTGTGTGTTCATATTTATATAGGTGTCCTGGCTGTGACTACTGAAAGGTTCTAGAAATAGCGACACTCATCAACAATGAGCATACACACTAGTTGCCAGATTTGGTCCCTAAATACCATTTTTTTTTGAGTCAGGGTCTCACACTGTCACCCAGGCTGGAGTGCAGTTGCACAATCATGGCTCACGACAGCCTTGAATCCCTGGGCTCCGGTGATTCTTCCACCTCAGCCTTCCAGGTAGCTGGGACTATAGGCATGTACCACCCTGCTTTTTTTAATTTTATTTTTTGTAGAGATGAGGTCTAGGCTGGTCTTGAACCCTTGGGCTCAAGCAATCTTTCTACCTCAATCTCCCAAAGTTCCAGAATTATAGGTGTGAGTTACCATGCCCAGCCATTCTTTATGGAAAAAAAAAAAAAACAGAGTTCTTTGGAGAAATTATTGATTTCAGGGCTGAAGCAAGTGAGAGGAGCCTAGACTGTCTTTTTCTACCACAAAATTTAAAAAGTGCTAAAGATATGATAAAAGCATATTAAAAGGTAGGGGCTGCCACTGGTCAAGCCTAAGGCATTTTGAGCATCAGTATGTATAATGAGAGCAATGAACTATAATGCACCAACTTTTTTTTAAAAAGAGAGAACTCATGTGTCAATATTGTTTAGAAAGCAAACAAAGAAGAGAAGGGAATTCTTTACAGTAGACTATCAACCAACAAATGTGAAAGTAATAAGAATTTGAATATCATAATTTTGTAACCAATACAGTAATGAATGATTCATGAAAGAATCATCAATAAATGCCAAAACCAGTGAATCAAAATGTATTAGAAAACAGTTTGTTTCCTTAGCTTCAAAATATCCCTCACAGATTATTTATTAACTATGAGGAAGAAAAGTCATTTTTACAGTGAAGGAACCTGGCAACAACACCTTAACCAAGTAATCAAAGTAACATCTCTAACCCTGGAACAAAGTGACTTCCTGCACCTCCTGATATGATATGCTGAGAAGGACACAACACCCATTGTGTCATAACCTTGCCAAAAATGAAAAATTTAAATCTCATCATAAGGAAACAATCAGACAGTCCCAAGCTGAGGGACATTGGGCTGTACTCTTCAAAATGTATCAATGTCATGAAAGACAAAAGACACATCATTTTCATAGCAGCACTATTTACAACAGCCAAAAGGTGGAAACAACCATGTGTCCATTAACAGATAAATGGATAAATAAAATGTGGTCTATACATACAATGGAATATCATTCAATCTTAAAAAGAAAGGAAGTTCTGACACGTGCTACAACATGAATAGAGGACATTTTATTAATGAACTAAGCCAGTCGCAGAAGGACAACTATTGTATGAGGGTTAGCTTTCCCAGAGAGCCCTGTAGGCCAGCACAGCTACATGGCCATCCCTCTCTACCTAGTGTAGTCAAAATCATAGAGACAGAAAGTACAATGGTGGTGTCAGGGCTGGGGAAGGGAAAATGGGGAGTTGGTGTTTTATGGGGACAGAGTTTCTGTTTGAGCAGATGAAAAGGTTCTGAAGATAAATGGTGGTGATGGGTGTACAACAATGGGAGCGTACTATCACTACTGAAGTGTACATGGTTGAGATGGAAAATGTTATGTGTATTTCATCAAAATTAATTTTTTTTAATAAGACAAAAGGAAGCCTAAAGAAGATATGGCAAACAAAAGCACTGTGCAATCCTGGATTGGGAGCGGGGGAAAGGTACTACTAAGGACATTATTAGGACAATTGGCAGGATTTCTACGAACTGTAGTTTAGGTAATAGTACTGTTTCAAGGTTTAATTTCCTTAATTTGATAACGTTATTCTGCCATGCTAAAGAATAGCCTTGCTTTTAGGGGATATGCACTGAAGTATTTAGAACTAAAAGATTATGATATCTGTGACTTCCAAATGTTTCAGCAAATAATAATGTGTGTACATATATTTACAGAGAATAAATAAGGCGAAAATTGGTAAAAATTGATTAAACTGGACTGTTAATTTTTGTTTTTTGATTCAGGGTCTCACTCAGACTCGCCCAGACTGGAGTGCAGTGGTACAATCCCAGCTCACCGCAGCCTTGACGTCCTAGGCTCAGGCAATCCTTCTGCCTCAGCCTCCTGAGTAGCTGGGACTAATGGCTCGTGCTAATGTTTTGATTTTTCTGTAGAGATAAGAGCTCTCATGTTGCTTAGGCTAGTCTCAAACCCCCCGGCTCCAGTGATTCTCCCACCTTGGTCTCCTAAAGTGCTGGATTTATAGGCGTGAGCCACTGTGCCTGGCCAAAGCTAGATGATTAATACAAACTTGTTTGCTTTATTATTCTTGAAATTTTCCCACAGTTTTCAAATTTTTTTCAAAATAAAAGTTGAAGTGAAAAAACTACAAAAAGAAAAACAGTGAGGAACGAGACTGAGCACCTGGGGAAGAACTCCACATTATGTGGGCATGTGTCCTTCCCAGCTCCGCCACCGGGCTGGAAGTCACATCACCAGGCAATCCTGCCCCTGCACCTTCATGGTCTTGCCAGTTCTTTGCAGTAACTTGGAGGCTAGTCAGCTGACCTGGGAAGGGGGCAACCCCCAACCTCAGAGCAAGCGTGGAACCTCTCAGCTCCTTCCATCCCTGATGAGCAACCGGTGCATCTGCCTAGAGCTGAACACCCTTGAACTCACACAAGGACTCCTTACAACCACCAGATAGGAATGGGAACACTGAAGCTGATTTCAGAGCATAACACTCCCCAAGGTGGGGACACCTAACCAGCTGGTGATGGCGCCGACTCTGAGCCAGTCACTGAAACACCAAAGGCCTGACCCTCCATTCCACTAGGCAAGGTAGAGCTAGAGAGAGAGGCAGGGCCCCTTCATGGCTTGGCCTGGTACACCCCACCTCCCTGGGGTCAGGAGGGCAGCCCAGAGGCTAAACAAGGAGCAACACCAGCTGCTGCTTCTGCCAGGCTCTGGTTAATCGCCAGCCTCTGTGAAGATGCCAGGCTGAATTTTGCCCAGAGCCCTGTAGAGGGCTCCTAAGGTCTGGCTTCCCCACTTCCCCAGGGGCAGTGGGGGCCCCACTTCCACAAGGACAGGGTGTGCCAGAGTACATCCTTTATCCAAAACCACAGCACCTCTGAGCTGTGGCTCATACTCTGAGCTCCTTGGACCATGTGCCCTCCAGCACCTCGGGGCTCAGCATGGGCTGCGCTGTATGACCAGCTGATGGTACAGGTCCATTGCAGTCCTGGGCACTCTGCTTCAGCATGCTTTCATATACAGTCAGCCCGAGCTTGTCCTGGACACTAGGGCTGAATCTCTTTAAAAGTAGGATAAGAGGGAAAATGTAATCTAAAACACAACCCGACAAAGCGCTGGCTCAGAAGGGCCCAGGAGGTGCGTGGCTAGACCACAGCTCATAGTAAACCATTCCGAACCCACAAAGGGGTTCATCAAAGCCTGCTCTCCAGAACCAGCTGCTGTGGTCTACCGTGAGCAACAGAGATTTCATAACATTTTTATTGCTTTGGAAAAGGCCTACTTGACCTTTCTATGACCTAAAATGAACACTCAGAAAACTCGAAAGCTCTTTAAAATATTACCTTCTCCTCCATCCTGGAAACCTTTGTCTGTCTCTCTGCCAAGGACTAGGGTTAGACTTGGAGCAAAACCGAGGGCTAACTTTCCCAGAGAGCCCTGTTGGCCAGCAGGGCTGCAATGGCCACCCTCTCAGCAGAAAAGGATGGTGGGAAGACACTTACACTGACCACACCCAGAACCCTTCACACTCCCTAGTAACACCAGAAGATTAAACCTTTTCATTCCACTCTGGACCCAAAACTATTGCTCTTGGCCCCAGAACAACAGAGAGTAATTAATTGAGGGCTGGAGACTTAGGGAAAGAACTGATTTAGTAAGACCAGGAAGACCCTCTACGAGAGCCCATGACACCCCACCCTCCTCCCAGAATGGTGTGGGACCACAGCTCCTGAGACAGGATGGCAAAGGCACAGAAAGGATGCAGCCTGCCTTTATACCAAAGATGAAAAGAATTTCATAAACTTTGAGTCATTAAATAACAAAGCCTCCCATCAAGGCAGGTCCCTGGGGAAGAAAGGCAGCTTTGTAAGGGTTAGCAGAGGAGGTGATATGAGCCAGCCTCTTTCCGTGTGGTACAGAGGACCCAGCAAGTACATGGCCACCTTCTTGTTTTAATTTCACCAGGTCCAGACTCAGCTATGGGGAGGCAAGGGCAGTTTCAAAAGTTCTGGTAGGATCCCCCACAAAAAGGACTTTGTTCTACTGTATCTGTATATTCCCCACCAAAGGCAGCAAAACCCACCCCAGAACCCCCTTCTGGGACCTACCCACACTTAGGAAACACTTGGATTTAATTTTTTTTTAAATAGGAGTCTCTATCACCCAGACTGGAGTGCAGTGGCACGCTGCTCACAACCACCGCAGCCTCGACCTACTGGGCCCCAGCGATCCTTCCGCCTCAGCCTTCCAAGTAGCTGGAACTATGGGCACACACTAGCACGCTAGGCTGATTTGTTGATTTATTGTAGAGACGAGGTCTCACCAAGTTGCCCAGGCTGGTTTTGAACTCCTGAGTTCAGGCAATCCTCTCGTCTCAGTCTTCCAAAGTGCTGGGATTTCAGGTCTGAGCCACCACTCCTGGCCCTGGATTTACTTTTTAAATAAGTACATCAAAATATTCAATGATTGAATATGGTACAGCTTTTAAATGTGGTTACTGCTCACGTTTGGGGAAGAAGAAGAACCTCATCTTCGGTTTGTAATTGCTTTCTGAGAGAGAGGAATAAAGTCAGCACTTGACAGTCATGGGAAAGGTGGGTGAACCCATGCAAACTTCTGAAACCATCTTGTCTTCCCCAACAAAAATCCACAGGACCTGTGTCTGCTTAACATGTCATGTAGACGAAGTCTTCAAGTAGGCAGGGAAGGTGTCCTCATTCCTAGAAGAAAATAAAGATTGGGGAGTTTAAATCTTGTTCAAGGTCACAGGCCGAAAACTAGTCGAGCCAGTAATAAAAATCAAGTTCGCCAACTCCCAGCCCTGGGCGCTTTCTGCTACAGTACTTGAACTTCCAGAAATCTTAAGCATCTGAAATATAGCCATGAAATGGAGAATAAATTTTAAAGTCCCTCTGAGCAGCAGTAAAAATATCTACCAGAGAGGCAGCCCCACCCTGAGAGCCCAGGGGTTGAGTTAAGTGTAATGTTTAGATTATGAATGTAATGGGCTTGCTGTTTGTCGGGTTTGGTCTTGTTCTAAGGTACAAAGACATACTCGAGTTAACAGAGTTAATGAGGGTTAATGTTAGAGAGACACAGGAAGTCAGAAGAGAAATATCGCTGGCTCATAGCAGGCCTTTGACACTAGCTTGTCACCCGCTCAGCCCTGGAGTCCCTCACTGACTCTCAGGGATTCCACTCCCAGCCCTTGGCCACTGCAGCTGAGCTCTTTCCACTCTCCTCCTGTCTAGAGGGGGCCTTCTATCTGCCCCTCTTCTGGTTTTTGACTTGGGCCTCGATGTTTAACTCCCCATAACAAGGGCTTGTTTGTCATGATTCACTGTAGAATGTCCCTGCTGAGCAGAGCTTTCATGCCAGGACAGATCAGAGGTCCCTGGGAAGTCGACTGAGCACAGCCTGGGGTTGGTTTCCTGTTCCTGGTCTAGTAGGCTGTGACCAGCATGATTCGATCACAGGGTAAGCTCCTTCAGAAGGCAGCTTGGGGCTGGGATAGGCACACAGGAAGAAAGGGATGGGTGCCTTAACTTCTCCCAATCATCTTTGATTCCTCCGCATTTTACCCTGAATGACCTTCAGTGGTCAACACTAGGAACAGGTATCTTAGACTGTTCAGGCGGCTATAACAAACTACTCTAAACAGGTGGCTTCTAAACAACAGAAATTTATTTCTCACAGTTGCAGAGACTGGGAAGTCCAAAATCAAGGCAGATTCCATGTCAGGTAAGGGCCACTTTCTGGTTCACAGATGGTACCTTCTCACTGTGTCCTCACATGGTGGAGGGTGAAAGGAAGGCCTCTGAGGTCTTTTTTATGAAGACATCAATCCCATTCATCAGAACTCCACCCATGACCTTCCCAGAGGCCCCACCTCCTAGTACCATCACCTTGGGGATGAGGATTTCAACCTGTGAATTTTGGGGGGACACATACATTCGGACCACAGCAACAGAAAAGAGAAAACAACCTCTTGAAGGGCTTGTCCCACACTTGGTGAAAAAGTATATCTGTGCAAGAAAGGTTCATTTCTTATGTGCTCACAGGCTGACGACTATTCACTCATCATGATGACCTGTCCCATCATTGTGGTGTAGCATTTCCGTGCAACACCCTTGAGTAGGTTGTCACTGTCCACAAGGATTTGCTTCTTCTCCCTGTGATGAGCGGATATAGTCCTCCCGGCTGAACTCAGGGATGCTGGAGACTTTCTCTGACCAGAGAAATGTGGGCACAGTGATGTGGGACACTTCCAGTCAGAAGCACTAAGAGCCAGCCTGTGTCCTGGATATCTACCTGTTCTGTATGCATGAGCCCAGCACTGTCCCAGATGGAGGTCACTCCTGTCTGGGGGAACATGGAACAGAGCCACAGCCCATGGGCAGTGGGCCAGGACTGTTGGGGGAGTGAGAAGTTACCTCACGATTTTAAACACTGAACATGGGGCTCGTTACCGCAGCATAACTTAGCCTATCCTGTCCAGAGGCTGAGAAGGTTTGTGCCTTAAATCTAACGTGTTTATTATTGATATACCTGTTTTCTTTTATTTGTATTTGCTTTGCATCTCCTTTGTTCGTCCTTAAAAACAAAACAAGCTGTCTCTGTCATTTGTTTTATGCGTGCCTTTGTAAACAACATTCCAGCTACAATTTGGGAATAAAGGTTTAACCCAGGCCAAGTGTAGTGGCTCTTGCCTGTAATCCTAGCACTTTGGGAAGCTGAGGCAGGAGAATAGCTTGAGCCTAGGAGTTCAAGATCAGCCTGAGAAACATAGCAACAACTTGTCTTCACAAATAAAAAAGAAGAAAGAAAAAAAATTATCCAGGCATGGTGGCATGCACCTGTGGTCCCAGCTACTTTGGAGGCTGACATGGGAGGATTGCTTGAACCTAGGAGGTTAAGGCTGCCGTGAGCTGGAATCGTGCCACTGCACTCCAGCCTGGGTGACAGAGTGAGAGCCTGTCTCAAAAAAAAAAAGTTTAAAGTTTAATCCTTACTCTCCATTTTTTACACATGAATTTAATCCTTTCATAGTTATGTTGAATACTAAAATAATTGGAATTATTTCTACTACCTTATGTGAAACCTTATTATGATTTTTCCTTGCTTTCTTTGATCTTTTCTGCCTTTTTTAGGCCTTATGAGGTTTTTAATACTTCCTTTCCTCCTGAGATGGTTTGGAAGCTATAACTTTTATTTCTATTCTTGGCAGTGGCTTTTCTTCATTTTTAGTCTATATTCTGACCTCTAACTTTGTTCTAATGAAGACCAAAGTACCTACATCCTTTTTCTGAATGAGGAAACTTGTTTAGTATATTTTACTCAATCTTTGTTATTATTGTTTATAAATGCAAAGGAATGGGTAGTGTTTTTACAGTGAATAACCACTTTTATGGCCACACTAGATCAGCTGCACATTGCGATGGGGCTCGTCTCTGGTCATCTTTTGAGGAGTGGCTTCTGGTCTGAGGACTTCCTCTCTCCTAGGTGTAGCATCCTTCCTGGGCGCAGTGTGTTCAAATGTCACCTCCGGTCTTGCCTGCTCTTTCACGTTGGCTTACTTTTTAAATCTCCATTTCTGTGTGATGCTTTCTTCGTGGATTCCTTCTGTCCATCTTCCAATTCACCCAATATCTCTTTGCCTGCATTTGTTCAATATTTTATTTTATCTACTGGCTTCTTTTTTTATTTCAATGAGCATCTTCTTTTTTTATTTCCAAGTTTACTAATAAGATATTTTCCATTTCTATCAGTCCTGATCTTTTCTGTTTCTGCCAATTGTTGTATATAACAAATTGCTCTTTTTAGGGTGTTACCTGTCTTTTCTCTTTAAGGTGCTAACAAACTTACTTTAAGGTCATTTTCAGATTGCTCTAATTCTCTCTTTCTCTCTTTCCCCCCACCTTCTCTCCCTATCCCTACACCCTCCCCCATACACACACACTCAATCCTGTCTGCTCAGGGGTTTATGTTTATCTCCACCCAGCATCCAGGGACACCCTCCATAAACCAAATTTCATGTCCCCTGCTCAGGGCTCTGGTCTCACAGAGCATTGACTAAATCACGAAGATAGTCACAGAGCTGGTGGTGCCTAACCCAGGCCCTGGACAGGAGGCCACTTCCTCCCACCTCCTGGTCCTCGACTCTGCAGAAGCAGAAGCCCCAGGAAGCACTCAGTAGGAACTTTCTTTCTGCTTCCTCTTTGGTGGTTGTGGGGGTTGAGGGGTCCATGTGCAGTGAGCCGGCGTCTACCTCCCCATCCCAGGGGGTTCCGTCAGTCACCAATACTTTCCCTCTGGGATCCAGACCTGGAGCCCAATGAGCCTTTGGCCCACACCCCACTTGCAGTTTTATTTCTACCTATTTTTGTTCTCTGAGAGGCTTGTCTTGTTTCGCAGTGTGGCTGTGCCTTTTGCAAATCTATTTTATCTATTGCTGCTGTGTATTTGGAGCAGAAAAGAGGCCCTAAAGCATGAACTTACAATGCCGTGCTGTCCAGAAATCCAGAAGGTTCATTTCTCTGTGTAAGTCAACTTAAACCCAATTTTGAGCCCCACCCTGTGGGGCTAGCAGAAAATGCAACCCGTTCCCCTCCTAGAGTCATTCCAGAATCCAGAAGCTTCTACAGTGCCCAGAAGAGTCAGAGGGCCTGGTGTCATCACTACTATGGTGGCCCGGCCACTTCCTCACATCCTGCTGCTGCCCTTGAGTTGGAAGCTGACTCTGTGCCATGCCTGGTGCTCAGGAGCCCCTTGCCAGAGATAAGAGCCACAGTACTGGGCCCAGTCTCCCTCAGGACACGATGTGCTCAGGCCTCTGCGCTCTGCCTTCCTGGACTGTTCAGGGAGTTTCAGTCAGATCCCCAGCCCTCGGGGACCGCCCATCTCCTCCGCTTCCCAGTCTCAGGGAATCTGGCTTTCTCCCTCCCACTCGTCCCCTGGGTTTAAGTTTTTATGAAATGGGTTTAGGTTTTTACAAAAGACAGAAAGAGTCTTTGGCTCCAAGCTGCTTTGGCTTTCTGCCTGGAAAAAAAAAAATCCCTGAGGCAAAAAAATTACAAAGAGCCGGGTGATCTGCTTGAAATTGGATGAGGGAGGGAAATATGGAAAGCAAAACAAAGATTAATATTTCCACCCACCCCCACCGAGATTTCTGCCATCACACATTCTACTAGGACTTGGTGAATGAATGAGCTGCCATTCTGAGAAATGACACTCCTTGGGGAAAGATCTGACAGTCACTGAGTCTGGAAGCCCAGGAACATGGGGACATTTAAAATAGGGGCCACAGCCCAGCCACCTGTGTGGAACCTGAAGTCATCACATGACAGGATGTGATTGTGAGTGGTTGTTCACAGCAGCAACCTCAAGTTACCAATGAAATGCTGACTGATTAAAAAGAAAATAAAAACTATTCTGCTTAGCAAATTGGGAGAGTATGTTTATGTGGTTTAGAACACTTACCATCAAAAGAGTGTTTTTAAAGTAAGTTTGTCCCTTGAAGGGGCAAGTTTCAATTATTTGAAAACTTCACAGAAGCATCATAATTTACAGTAATGCTGTGTCGATGGGGCATTTCCCTGTCCGTCCTCCTGTCTCCCAACCTTGTGCATGTGAGATGACGTGGGAAAGAGGACCTGGGCTCTCTTGCTCAGTTTCCTTACCAACTCTGGGTCTCCTGGGCAAACCTTTCCTCTTTTGTACTCCACCGTACACATCTGTAAGTAAAGTAAAAGGCTATCTGGGTTGAATGGTGTCACCTGCAAAAGATATGTCCCACAAGAACATCGGAACATGACCTCAGTCTACACAAGGGCCTTAGTGGATGTAATTAAGATAAGGATCTCGAGATGAGATCATTCTGGTTTAGGGTGAGCCCTAAATCCAATGACAAGTGTCTTTACAAGAAAAGAGAAGAAGAGAAGACACAGAGACATAGGGAAGAAGGGCATGTGAAGGCAGAGGCAAGGGTTGGAGTGATGGACCTATAAGGCAAGCAATGCTGTAACACAGTAAATCTGAGAGGGCTTGCATGCCATGTTTCCCTATTCTAAAGATGTCCCTGGAGGTCCACCAGGGAAAGACATTGGTTTATTAAAACTCATGGGAGGCACCAATGGCAGCAGGTCAATACAGAATCTGCGCCTTAGGACAGTACAGCAGGCAGTTTTATAATCAAGCATGTAAATTATTCAAATTGCTATACGGTATTTACAATTACGTTGATTAAGAGTGACGCCTACATTGCTTTCATTGTTGCTCTATCACCTGCATCCCATGACTCATTACTAGGAATATGCATACCCTTCAGAGACCAGTTGTCCAGAGGCTGCTCCCCGAGAGAGGTAGCAGAAAGAAGACAGGTATGGGGGAAACAGTCTATGTTCAGACAATAATACCTCACAAATGCTAAGGATTACCAGAAACTGCCAGAAGCTAGGAGAGAGACACAGAATGGATTTGCCTTTACAACCTCGGGAAAAACAAAACAAAACAAAACAAAAACCAAACTTGCCACCATTTTGAATGGTGGAAGAATAAACTTTTGTTGTTTTAAGTCCCCCTCCCCAGTTTGTGATCATTTTGTTATGGCATCCCTAGGAAACTAACGAGTGAAATTAATTCAGAAAGTTAAACTAAATAGTTTCAAAGACTCTTTTCAAATGGACAGTCTATAGCTAGGAAATGGAGTCTCGTGTGGAAACCTTCTGAAGAATGTAACAAAAACATTCTCACCAGTGGTATCAATCTCCCATCTGTCTGGATTATGAGCCAGCCTGGGGGGAGACTGCCTTTGCTAACCTGCTGCACTGGGAAGTTGAGCTCTAGCCTGTAAAGTAATGGCTGCTAGATTTGAGGACCTTTAATGAGGAGACTCACAGGGCCCTGATAAGTAGCCCCACATAGTTGAAAGCTTCTCATTTGGAAAAAAGATTAATCTTATTTTTGGTAGTTCAGAGGCTGCACTACAAAAGGGGTCAGATTTCCTTTTAACATAATATGATTTCCTACAAGGAGAGAACTGCAGCCCTGGAAAGAGTAGCACAGGCCACTCGCTGGCAGACATGCAAGCAAGGGAGAGCCCTCTGCCTGACAGTGGGAGGCAATCACAGCCCCGTGGGTAGGTAGGCCAGGTGACTTTAAGGCCTCTTTTAAGTCTGAGTTTTTGAAAGTTTCTCATTCCTTGGGCTTTTAGATCCCATCAATACTAATTCAGTCCCATGAAATTAGAAATCTCCAACGAGCAGGGCCCAGGAATCTGCATTTGTACAAAGGGACTTTGTGTCCCAGGGGATCTAAAGATGCAGGGCTAGTGACTGGATTCTCCCTGAGCTGGATGCAACCCAACCAAAGCCAGCTAGAACCCCAAGGGTTGACCCATCAAGGACACCCTCAAGACCATCTGCCCAGGCTGGGAGAGACCTCTCCTTCCTCACAAGGGAAGGACAAATGCCTTTATCAGCTGCAGATGCATCAGCCTCTCTCTTCCCATTTCTGAATTTTGGCCAAGATACATATTAGGAGACAACTTTTTACAATATATAAATGCCCTTTTCTCTTCTTATTTTTTTTCTAAAGGCTTCCTCCTTCTGGAAACCTCTTCTAGCTGCTATTTGTTGTTCATTCTTATTACTCTCTAACTTAGCAATTGAGCTATTCCCTTACTTTAATTGCATTTATCGGTGTGTATGAAGGTGTTTGTTTGTTAGCTTGTCTTTTTAAAAAGATGTTTCTAGTTGACACATGATAATTGTACATGTTTATGAGGTCCAGTGCGATGTCTCAATGCATGTATACATTGTGTCATGATCCAATCAGGGTGGTTAGCCAGTCCATCACCTCAAACCTTTACATTTCTCTGTAGTGGTAACATTTCATTTAAGAGATTCTTTCCTAGTTATCTTGGAATATGCAATACCTCAGAACTTATTGTTCCTGTCTAACTTTAACTTTGTACCCTTTGACTAATCTCTCTCCTCCCTCAAACCTCAGCCTCTGTAACCACTGTCCTCATACATATTTGCCTTTCTTTGCCTGACTTGTTTTACTTAACATAATGTCTTGGATCTGTCTTTCTCTAGCTTTCCTGCTCCCTGGAAGGAGAAGTTGTCTTTATCTTACTCATTTTTGTAGACTCAGTCCTTGGCATGGGGTCCTGACACACAGTAGGTACGTATATCCATTGGGATAAGGTTTAGCAGCAAATAACAGAGACCCCAATTTACCATTGACCTACCCATGCAAGATTTTGTTCTCTCAAGTAAAATCTTTACAGGTGGACACTGCAACCTGTTTGGGTAGCTCTGCTCCACTCAGCCATCAGGGGTCTTTCTTCTCCCTGCTCCACCATCTCTAGGTGGTTCTCATGGTCTGAGATGGCCCTAGGTCTAACTGGCTAACGTTCATATGTTAAACAGTGAGAAAAAGGGAGAGATAGATGATACCCTTTAGGGAAGCAGCGTACAACATTTCCACGTTTACCTCCATTAACCAAACATAGTCACATGACCATACATCGATGCAAGGGAGTCCGGGAAATATAGTTTTATTCCAGGCAGGCAGGCATGCTGCTAAAAAAAAGGGGGCTCTATTTCTAGGAAATAAGGGGGTAACCAGCAGCCTCTGCAGTGGAGCTCAATAGTTATTAATTGCATAAATAGATAAATCAGAACCCACTATAATTTTAGGTTATATTCTTTGTTTGGCAAGGAGGGTATGCTACTATTTACAGAGATTGATCTTTCTGTACGTGTTTTGTCCACCCAAGATGGATGGCAAATCCCTGGAGGAGAAAGATGCCCTTTCTTTCTTTCCTTTTTTTGTCCCGTATTCTTCTGTCTGCCTTGTGCACAGTGGGTCACAGCAAATGTTTGCTGTTGGTAGCGGTGATGGTGGAGGGAGTGGTGATGCTCTCCACAGGGTCTGTCAAGGGCTCTCATCATCCTTGAGTGGTCTCCAGATGGGCTTTCACTCTTCTCTAAAGCCTAGTATAGATATACTGAGGAAACAGAAAGGACTTAACAGATTCCAGCTGGGAAAGAACTTTCACGTCATGGCAATGGTGTTCCATTAATCACTGAATCCACAAAGAGATGTTCAGGGTACAGATAGAATCATCATCGTTTTGAATCATTTTTTATAAATAAAGGAATTGGAGGCCCCTGGGCCTGGGACAGACCCTTTTTAGTTGCATAATAATTGGCCTTTCATAATTGTCTTCATCTTCAACTCAATAATTTCCTCTCTGCTTTGATGGATCAAATCCCATTTTCAACCAGCCTTATCAATCTTTCCAGATTTAAGAGAATTTATTAGCCCATCATATCAAGTTAGGATGAGAGCACATTTAATTTTTTATTACGTATATAAATATACATGCACATACTTTTAAAAATCTTCAAGAGAGGAAACAATTCTTCATGTTTCCATGGAAATCCACACTACTTATTGTCTGGCTCCACTGAAGGATAAAAGGACCAGGCATGAGTCCCTCATTGGCCCGAGTCTTACCCTGGCTTTATTTTTCTTGTCTTATGTGGGCTAAGACTCCAGACTATTCCTAGGAGTAACCTGGACATTCATGTCCTATTTCTGACTTAAAACCACCAATAATTCCCATGTATTAAGTATAATGTTTATTGGTATGAGACATTGTTTCTTCATCAGATTAAAAAAGAATCCATCTACTCCTAGTTTTCTAGAACTTCCACAGCAATAATTGTATCCATTCAGAATGCTTTCAGTTGCAAGTAACAGAATAGCTAGCAACTCCTTAAATAAATTGGAACTTATTCTTCCTACATAACAAGAAGTCTAGCAAAATAAAGCTGCCTGACTTGCTCCAGGGACTCAGTAACATCAGACCATCATCACCATCTGCGTCTTTCCTCGTGTTCACAGGACTGTTGCTCCAACGCCCAGCACTTGAACAGCAGGCAGGGTAGGGTGGCAGAGCCAGAAATGTCTGGCAAGTAAAAGCCTTCCAAGAGCCTCTAACTGACTTCCACTCACTAGCCAGAACTGAGTCACATGGTCACCTCCGTTGCAAAATATTCTAGGAAAGTAAGTATTTTGTTTCTTCAGTCTCTAGAAGGGGGCTGCCCAGGCCAGAAAAGTCTACCACTTCAATGTGGACAGAACAAACGCTCTCAGGGAGCTGAGGGTCTATGGTAGACAAAAATGAACAATTTCATGTGTGCACCAAACACACATTCCATGCCTCTAATCCCATTCCAGCCAAGTTCCTACTCATATCACAGCTTGAGTTTCTCGTACATTTCTGCCACCACCTGTGAAGACCAGACCCAGCCACCCTGAAGCATCCGTACGCCCCATTGCTGTTGCCAAAGCCTGAGCTCTTCGGGACACTTCCGTGCAAATTAAGGTTCATTACTCACCACTGTGTCCGTTTCTTTTCCTTCATCTCAAGATGTCTGGGTACATTGTTTTACTAAAACTATATCTCCAGTATATTCCTAGATGAAGTACTCAGATGATAAACTTGTTGAGTTTAGCCAGGCTCGGTGGTTCAGCCTGCAATCCCACGCCTTGGGAGTCTGAGGTGAGTGGATTGCCTGAGCCCGCGGGTTCGAGACCCGCCTGGGCAACTTGGTGAGACGTCATCTCTACAATAAATCAAAAATTAGCCGGGTGTGGTAACGTATGCCTGTAGTTCCAGCTACTTGGAAGGCTGAGGCGGAAGGATCGCCGGAGCCCAGCAGGTCGAGGCTGCGGTGGCCGGGAGCGGCCACTGCACTCCAGTTTGGGCGACAGAGTGAGACTCC
>CAUYQG010180228.1:0-13415 GCA_963574415.1 Tarsius wallacei | reverse complement strand
TAGCATGAAGCTAATCATCAGATACATCCAAACCACGGTGGTGGGGGTATTCTTTTTTTTTTCTTTTTCTTTATTTCTTTTTTCTTTTTTGAGTTGGAGTCTCACTTTGTCGCCCAGGCTGAAGTGCAGTGGCACATTCACAGTCACCACAGCCTCGACCTGCTGAGCTCAGGTGATCCTTCCACCTCAGCCTTCCAAGTAGCTGCAGCTACAGGCGTGTGCCACCATGCCTGGCTAATTTTTTTTTTAATTGTAGAGATGAGGTCTTGCCAAGTTGACCAGGCTGGTCTCAAACCTGTGGGCTCAGGCAATCCTCTTACTTCGATCTCCCCAAAAAAGTGCTGGAATTATAGGCGTGAGCCGCTGTGCTTGGTCAGTGCAGTTCTTTAGTGTTTTAATGAAGTCACCAAGAATTATGATAAAATAAAGCAAACTCTGGGTACAATGAGAAAAATCTAAGGTAGGTTATGCTGCACCCTAGTGGTACAAATGTCACTAACTCATTTTCTTCCCTAAGATGTTAACTTATTAACAAGGCAGAGTCCCCAAGAAAACAGTACTTTCTTGCAAATTGTTTGAGTTATGGTCATGGTGACTTTAGTGTATGACACAAATATATCTCACAACAAAGGAAACCAGTAAAAGTTTCCTAGAGTTTTCTACCAAACCACAGGCTCTGCCATTACAAGGAACAGCACACTCACTATTAACCAGACTTAAACTACTGATAGGATATGTAAATAGATCTCATCACAGAAAGCCCACAGGCACAACTATTACCAATGAGAGAGGCCTACGGACGTGAGTTAATGAGAACTCAATGAACCACTTTGTTTTTCTGTTCAGAACTCTTGTGCTCTCATTTGGGGACTACCTCTGCTCTCTTAGGAATGGGCCAAGATCATCCCCCCTCAACCCTTCTTTCCCTACACAATACATTCAGATCTACTATCTGAGGCTTTTCTCTGGATTGCTTTCACATTTTTGTGGGAATAGCGTGGGCCATCAGTCTATAAATGAACCACCAAGTTATCAAGCGTTCCTCACATGGAATCCAGACCTAGTCGAAGGTGTGATGTATTGAGAAGAGCAAAATTAAGAAAGCACGGCTCCTTCTTTTTTTCTGTTGAGACACATCTCTACAATACGCCTCTTTTTCTAGCTCTGCCTCTTACTAACTGGCTTTAGCTAAACCATTTAAACTCTAAGACTGGACTTCTCTTATCTAAAAGAATGATAACATCTGCCTTGCTCAATGCATAGATTTACTGTGTTGTTTACTGCAAAGATCAAAAGAGTTCTGGAAACTGTAAAATGTTACAGAAATGTTAAGTAATATCAACTTTGCACGTACCCGTGTATCTGACCAGTGTTCTTCCTGTTGATATTTCCCAAAGTTTAGCTACAGAGTCTTTTCCACTTGAGAGAATATATTTAGAATTTTTGGAAAAAATTGCAGAACAAACTTCAGCACCGTCATGTGCTTTCTCAAAAGTTGTGATGCATCGATTTGAAACACCATCCCATAATTTGATGCAGCCGTCCTTGCTTCCAGTTACATACATATTGGCACTAGGATTGTAATTCACGGAACATATTGCATCAGTGTGTTGATCTTGAGGATTGCAAGAGACAAAACACTGAAAGGTGTTGATGTCATAAAGGCGAAGAGTAGGATGCTGAGTTCCAACAAGTATAAAGTCTCCAGAAGGATGAAAAGAGATGGAGCGTAGCATTTCAGCCTCCTGTTGGGACAGAGAATTAACGTAAGTGACCAACTGGTGAACAGTTAAGTCCACAGGGAACATGGAAAATACCTGGCTGATGCAAAGGATCCATAGAGCAGTGATCAGATATTATACAGGCGTCAGAAGGAATAAAAAGTACTTTCTGGAATGCATGAAAAGTATCTTCGAACAGATTTCCAAAAAAAGCTGTCCTTTTTTTGTTTGTTTTAATAGTGAGGTACTGAAATAGGGTCTTGCTAGTTGCCCAGGCTGGTCTTGAACTCCTGGGCTCAAGCTATACTCCCACCTCGGCCTCCCAAAGTGCTGGGATTACAGGCATGAGCCACCATGCCCGGCCAGAACAGCTTCTTTAATTTGCTCCAGGGCCGCAAACATTGAGAAATTAGGTTCAGTTATTGAAAGATGGAAGCCATCACTAAAACAGTATTTCCTCAATGCATATTCAAAATAGGTCACCGAATGTCATTTTTCTAGTAAACATCTGGCAGCTTCAATTGAATGCTTTTTTGATTCCTGTACATTATACTTTAGTGAAGTGACCATGTTTTGTTTTTAACTGGGATCTGAAACCTTTAAAGAGTGACATGGATTCTGAACCCTTGTGTTATGAACTGTGACCAGCAGCAGTCCTGAGCAGCCAGAGGAAATGAACACAAGACAGCAGGTGAACTACATGTCAATAAAATTGGATAGACGCGCCATTGGCATGCATCCTGGTTGCTGTAGTCTTGTTTTACAGGATGATCACTGGCAATACTTTAAAGAGAATATTCATACAATAGCTCACTGTATTTAAGAAAAAACATAAAGTTCCTTTCCAAAGATTCCTAACCTGGATGTATTTGAAGGCTCTTTTTGCGGATGGTTTGGAATAATCAAATAATTTAAGAGTATAATCCCTTGACCCAGAAGCCAGGATCTGTTCTGTTGGGTGGAAAGCGAGACATGTGACTTCATCCACGTGGTCATAAAGAGTTCGAATCACTGGGTGGTTTTCCATATTCTGTTGTGCAGTCTCATTCATCATGACCTAGACCAACAAGAAAAGATGCTCAAAGTACAGAACCCATCTGAATCAAAGTATAGAATCCACATCCGTGGCAAACTAAAGCCTGTTTTAACTATACTCCTGTTTCCCCCAAAATGAACAAAAGGTGAATCACAGGTGTGATACTGGGATTTTTACCTCTATTGGCATGGCACTTTTGGCCAACATTCTCTCTGTGTCAAGTATCTTTATGGAGGCATCAGCTGATCCAGTAGCTATTAACTGCCCATCTCTACTGTAGGTAGCTACACGGCATGGTCCTTTATGGGACGTGACATAGCATGTTTCGTACTCGGAAGCCTCTGGGGACATTGTCTGGACATCTGCATCAAACTCCAAGTCAATCCCTGTGCCGGGGGCAACTGTATCTGAACGACCAATTGCATACTGAACTGCAGTATCATCATTTTCCATTCCTGAAAGAAAAGAAAAATTAGTATAAAAGTATTTTTTTTTAAAGGCCAAGAAAAAGTTCTGGATCCAAACTGGAAAGATGCATGTCAAGGTCATCATGTATACTGCCATGCTACTCACTGCTCATATCACTGAGGCAGCATGGGCTGCTGGAAGGTCAAGCTCCAAAAGGTAAAGTCATTGCCCCAGGTTCTTGCCTCCAAAGTTTATTACTTTTAACTAAACTACAGGCACTCAGAAAAAACAAACAAACCAAAAAACAAACCAAAAAATCCCCACAGCAGATCTGTAGTTAAATTGTCCATTTTCTCTCATTCCAGATTTTAATATTCTCAGGGTTGAGATCTATTAGTAACAGCTACATTGATAAAATCAACATTAGTGAAATGTTTTTGAAAGAATGCTGATGTTTACCAGGAATCTGCTTTAAATTTCAACATATCTTCATACATCATATAAATGTTAATTAGTATAAGACAAATTAGAACAAGGGAACAAGAAACTAAAAATGAACTCAAATTCTACCACTCCAAAATCATTATTGTTAATACTGCATGTGAATTATTCTGGAAACCCCCAACACAGCTTTTTTTGTTTTCAAAACAAAAGTAGATACATGCTGTGTAATACATTGTGACTTACTTGTTCACTTAATCATATAGAATGAAAATGTGTGTGAACTAATAAGTATTCATCCACATCGTTATGTTGTATTCAATTTTATGGATATTTACAGTTATAGCCAATTCCATATTGCTGGACATTTAAGTTTACCCATTTTACTTCCTCGGGACAAATTCTCACGACTGGCGTTGCCAATTCAAAGCGTATAAACACATCTGGTAATTCAGTATTTCACTGAGTGCTTTCTATTATTAGCCAAACACTCACTGGACATACCACTGAACAAGACAAGTTCCTAATCTTTACATATCTTAGTCTTTTTTGGGGGGAGGAGGAAAGTGGGACAGTGAGGATAGTGTGGGAAACAACACAAACGACAAAGGCAATTTCAGAGAGTAATTCTGTTATCAAAGAAATGGGATCACTGTGAGAGTAATTGAGGAAGTGTGGGAAAGAGAGTGGGATTACTGAATAAGGGGTAAGAGGACTCTGAGATGACATCAGAGCTAAAATGGGAAGGAGTCAGTAATACAATGAGGAGTGTTCTAGGTGATGCGCATAAAGACCCCCCTCCAGGCCAGAACCATCTTCAAGTCTTCATAAGCTGGACTTTGCTTACCCCCTCAGCATCCAGCACTATATCTGGCACACACTAGGCACTAAAACTAAATGAAAACAATCCTGAAATTCTGCCGTGTGAAAGCATCTAAACCTCACCCTGGGATCTATGAATCTGTGTTCACAAGCTACCTAGTTTGATGAGATGCAGGAGCTGCTCGGAGGGTGCACAGACAGACTGCGGCTTAATTTCATTGATGAGGCCATTAGCAATGCTGATATAGCCGTCGTAGAGCAGCTGGCTAATGATCAGCTTGTAGAGCTGCTGACGGTCCTTCAAGCCCACTTTGGTTCTGTACATCTTGGAGAAGAGGAAGACGCTCTCCTGTGAGCTGCAAGAAGGGAAAACAGGTGGGTGGTGAAGGGCAGAGACAACAGCAAATCACAGAAGCAACTCAGGACTCCTTGGTTGAACTTAATCTTGCAGGGCTGAAATCCTGTCTCTACTAGCTGCATTATCTTTGGTCAGTGACCTCATTTCTCTGAGTTCAGGTTCCTCAGCTGTAAAGTTACTGGGGGCTAAACAAGATGTTGCATAAAAAACACTAAGCACAGTGTCCACCATATAGAAATTATTCAAATCAAGTTAGCCGATATTTACAGTAGGATCTCTCATCAACATTCCTTCTCTGCCAACTACCCACCTGTGATTTTTATTCTTTATTGCTATCCCAGAATCTTCCATCTCTTGTTAATTAAACAATGACTGATGTTTGCAATATGCAAGACAGCTGCTATTCTGTCAATGTCTAGACTACTGTTTCCACTAGACGAGCTGCATGTTTACTAATGTCTTTATGTTCACTCTTAAAACCTGTTTTAAGGCAACTAAGCTTGTTACTGTAATTACATAACTTTAAAACAAAACATGAAGGCCAAAAAAATCTATTGTACTACGAAGACTAAGCCCAGTTGAATGCTTTAGAAAGATTCAAAGGTGAACTGCTTAATGAGGCCAAAAAAGACACGAGGGTGATCTGGCCATGGCATGTCACCCCACTGATTGCCAGGGTTGACTCGGCTGATTTGGCTGGCTAGGTAGGTATCCTCTTCCTCCCTTACTGCTCTAAGTGCTCCCTTCTTGAAGCTGCACACTTGGTTGAAGAGGATGACCATCCCCGTTCTTTGATCAAGGGTACATGAACAGCTGTGTTCTCCTGCTAGAACCTTCAAACAAGTTCTCAAGATAATGCCAAAACAATTATAAAAAGGGGGAAAAAAGTAAAAACCTGGAAGGACTGTGCACTCATTGATTTACAAGTGTTTAAGGTCTTCTTCGGTCTTAGAAAGCGAAACAGAAAACTGTACATGATGGTTTCTGGTTTATGAAAAAAAATAACTCTAATTGGTGAAAATGTCCAAAATCAATATCTATATATATGTGTATGTTTGGATAGAGAGCAAACGGCTGCAGGTGTATGGGGACAGCAATAAAGAAAAAAATGTAACCTGAGAGCTTGAGTTCTTACACACTGTGATACTGATGGGTATCAACAACAGCAGCTAACATTTATTAAGCTCTTCTTATTGCCAGATGCTGTGCTAAGCACTTTAGAAGCATTAGATCATTGAATAAACTCATTCAATGTATTCAAGTATATGTAGAAGCAAACGTACATAAACCTACACTTGTGCAGAAAATATTGGGACATGATAAAGATGACGAAATGGGCTCAGAGGTTAGGACACCTACTCAAGGTAAAGTGTGGCTGAATAACTCATCCAAGGTTCAAGTGGTTGCCAGATCTGCCACTCCGGAGTCCAGAACTTAACCAAGAGTTCAAGAAATGTCACCCCAATATGTTTGGTATGCCGATTACTCTGAATGGAGAACACCTGGGGAACAGCATGCAGGCTAGACGCTTTCTCTGAGTTCTCCTTATCTTCCTAAAGATGAAGCCTCCAAAAAAACCTCAAGGTCAGGAATCCTAATTAGCCAGGGAAGAAGAACTGAGCTCAGGAGACTGAAGGGTGGTGATACCACCCAGTCCAATCAGCTATCCTTCTGTACGCATAACATAATAACTTTTATTCACCATACCTGTGCTCCCCTCACCCTCCTGTAATTTGTGTCACCACTGCCATACCCTCTCCCAGAAGCCCCAAGCCCCCATTCCTTTTAGGAGCTCAGGATGCTTTAATTGTCAGACACTTATTTAAGTCTCATATTTTATGGGACTCCCCTACGTAACTAAATATGGCTTTCCTCCTATAAACGGGGTTTAACGGGAAGAAAAAAAAGGACGATTCTGAGACAGCAATAAGGAATAAAAATCGCAGGTGGGCAGTCTGGCAGAGAAGTTGGTACGAGATTCCACAGTAAATATCAGATAACATGACTTAAGCAATTTCTGTTGTTAGACACTGCGCTCAATGCTTTATACGCTCCACCTTCTTTGGGTTCCAGTAACTTATTTAACAGTAACATCTTATGTCAATTTAATTCGTAGCCCTCACAAGGAATCTAGAAAGATGGAGGGAAGCCATCTTTCGCTTCCCTGCCCCTCTACCCTATTCGGTCTCCACTCCCGCCGGGCGCATCGTGGAAGTACAAAGAGACTTTTAAAGAAGTGGCCCGGCCCCCACTTCTCAGCGCTCATAGAACTTTCACTCGCTGGGCTAGCAGAAGCCTAATGATCGTCTCCGATCTGCAGGTGGGAACACGGAGGCACGAGGACAAGAACCCCCCCGACGCAGGACCGGTTACACCCGGCGTGGGAAGGGGGACCAGGGCGAGAACACCGATGGCCCTCACCATAAGAGCCGCGACCGTCCCGAGGCAGGGATGAACTAATAAGGATGGGGTGGCGGCGGGAGCGGGGCCCTCCGAGGAAGAGGAGGGGGTGTGCAGGCCGAACCTGGCAGCTCGGGACACACGAACTCGGGGCGCACGCCACCCTGCTAACTCGCCCCTCTTCCCGCCTCGCCCCAGCCCTTCCTGTGGTCCTCTAAAGGCCCCGGCCGACCGCACCAGCCACTCTCCCCGGATCCCGGATCCCGGTACCAGCTGGTCCCGCGCTCTCGGTCTCCCGCTCTCTCCTAGAAAAATGGAGGCGCGAAGCCTGCCCAATCGAGCGTTCCGAGCGCACGTTGACTGCGCACGCGCAAAGGGCTCCAAGCCGAGCGTGATGCTATCGATCGGACCCACTCTCTCTTGCCCTTCTCGCCATCTTACTTACTGGCACGTTCAAAAGGTTCGTTGACCTCCTCGGACTTTATCGCTTACACGACAACCCTGACCTCAAGGGGCTGTTGTCTCATGGGCAAATGCCCGATTCAGGAGGGCACCACGGGCGCTAAGACTGTCACGGGTCTGGTGGCGCTGTCAACTCCACCGCTTCCGGGACCTTAGAGAGCAAGTGCGCTTGCGTGCCGTCTTGCAACGTGACTCAAGCGTCGGATTTGTTGCGAACCAATCACAAGGCAGCCTCTCTCTAACTCCGGCCAATCAACTTTCGACCTAGAGAGTTTAACTCCCATTTAAAAGCAGAGCCTTTGAATCCTAACGGCTGAGCTCTCGGAGGACTCGGGTCTTTGGGTAGGAGTCCGGAGTCTACGGGTGGGTAGGCTGTGGGGGCTAACGCTGTCGCGGGGATGAGGCCTGGGACGAAGGGCGGCCGGCCGGGTGGCCTTTGCGCGGGCGGCGGCGCCGCGGGCCGGAGGGGGACGAGGCAAGCGACAAGTCCTCCCTGGGCCCCTCCGTCCCGGGGTCCAAGTCCTCAGGGTTCTTTGCTCCCCCTGCAACTCTCCATCTGCTCCTGGGCACCGAGGCTCCCTCTCTAAGATGCCGCTTGTTATTGACGACAGAGGTGGAAGAAGATTAAGTGGCGTTGGCGGGCGGCGGAGGGAAGCGGGGGGGAGGAGGCGGTTTACTGACTGGATCTTAGATGGTGATCACCCGGGTAAGAAAAACACAGAAGGTCTCTCTGCTGTGTGGGAGACTACGTCCTCGGGGTGGGGAGACTGGCGACGAGCTAACCAGATCACTCGCAGTTGTGAAGGGTGTTAAGTAAAACAGTAGCGTGGCTTCACGGGGGCTGCGTTAGTTAGATTGGCCTGGGAAGGACCTTGTCCCGGCCGGGTGAGGGGGTGAATAGGCCTTCCTGGGCTTGTGTTTCTCAGACCGCAGCCCTCGCAGCGGTTATATCGGGATTCCTTGAAGACCTTGTTAAAATTGTAGCCCTCCCGAGAGCCCAGTGCCTTAGATTCAAGTGTCTAGCTGTTATTAACAAGCTGACCAGGTGACTCTTATGTTTCAGTGATACAGATCCGTGCATACCAATCACCTGGGGACGTTAAAATGCAGCGTCTGTTTCATTCTGGGGTTAGACCTGAGAGTCTTCCTCCCTAAGAAACATCCGGGTGAGGTCGATGTAGCTTCTGTCCTTGCTTGTTAATGTCTCCTCCACTTCCTTAACCTCGTTTTTTCCTAGAATTAAACGTTTTTTCAGCAACATTCTCTGTTCCTCACTCCTCCCCTTCATCTCTGCAGACATTCACAGGTCGGGGGGAGGACCCATAATAACTTCCTTCTGTGCTGTTAACAGTTTTTCAGCATAGTAGGATCTCTGGTTTGAGCTTAATGGATCTTGTGAAGGTCACCTAGTTCCTGAATCTGGCTGTAGATCAGAATCTGCTGAAGAGCAGTCTTCCCAAGGGCTTTCCCCAGAATTTTGGACCCAAATCTTATTCCGTTCTGCGTATTCAGTTTCCCTAGGAAGAAACGTAGAATAAATTGGAGCAAATGTCTGTAGCTTCTGTCAGAAGAATGTTATAAGTGTCCTTAGGCCTATGTGATCTCGTTAGTCTACTACTTGGAAGTTTTTAGGGAAAGTGAAGAAAGCATTAGAGCATGTGTGAAATTAACGTTTGCTTAGCACAGGCATTTGTTTTTATGATTTTAACGCGCCGTTTTTTAAAATAGGGGCTCCTGACTCTTTAATCCTGGTCCAGTCTTCATCATGGAGTTATTTATAAAATGGATGGGAATTACTTTCCGATGATTCTAGAATTCAGAGAGCACCTGGTTAAGAAAAGTCCCTGCTTTCTTGGTGTTATAGTCTACCTACTTGATAGATTGTTGGGCCTGGCTCACAGTGTGGTCTTACTAAATGTTATAAACAATTTTTATTGTTGATTTTGTTAGTGGGTCATTTCTAAAGCACTGGCATGCATATTATGTTCTAGGCACTGGGGTGACAGCAGTGAACAAAAATGGATGGATCTAAGTCCTTGCTTTCATGGAGCTTATTTCTGTGGCGATTCTGAGCGGGTAGCTGGATATCTGAGTCTGGGGAGAGACAGTAAACTGATGCACATAACATTTATGTAAGATGTTAAGGGCTATGGAGAAAAAAAGGGAGAGATGATTCTGAAAGGGACATTTGATTAGAGACCTCAGTGAAGTAAAGGGCTGAGCTGCACACCTGGGAGAAGAGCCTAATAGGTAGAGCAGGCAGTGCAAAGGCCTTGTGGAACTTGTTTGAGGAAATAGAGGAACCTTGTGTGTGTGCAGTGGATGAGAAGAGGATTGCTGGTTGGGGTGCATGTTCTCTGAGATGTCACAGTCCTGTCTGTAGGCAGGAGTTTATATTTCCTTGATTGGGGGAAGCGGGGGGCGGGCGCTGCGCGGCGCTTCTGAACCATAGACCACAACATCTGACTTGTTAATGGGATCACTGGCTGCAGTGTTGAGAGTGGATCATAATGGGGCAAGGGTGGAAGTGGGGAGACCTTGGGAGCCTGTTGCAAATAATCCAGGTGAGAGAGAATTGTGGTTTTCCAGGTGGTGGTAGTAGAAGTGGTGAGCAGTGATTTTGAAGGTAGAGCCTACAAAATATACTTGGAGTTTAAAAGACAGAACTGTGTAAAGGATTATGCCAAGGCTTTTGACCCAAGCAGCTGAGAGGAAGGATTTGCCATCAAGTGAGATGAGGACATCTGTGACACTAGATCTAGGGAGGTGGGAGTGGAAAGGGACTAGGACTTCAGTTGGGAACATGTTAAAATTTAGATACTTCTTGGATAACGAGGTGCAAATGTTGCACAGAAGGTAGGAAATGTAAGTCTGAGCTTCAAGGGAGAGGTCTAGGCTAGAGAATGGATACCTGGGAATTCTCAGCTTGTGGATGGTATTGATAGCCAAGAGGCTGGATGAACTCACCTAGGGAGGGAGTGTAGACAGACAAGTAGGTCTAGGCCTGAGCTCAGGGCCACACCCATGAGCAGGAAGGGGAAACTAAGTGTGGAGGAGAGGAGGGGTTTTCTATTGGGTAGGTTGGGAGTGAGATGCCTGGCAGACATTTCTGGGAGCTTCTGATCAAATACTTGGATATCTGAGTCTATCAGAAAGAGGTTAGGGCAGAAGATGCATTTTGAGTTATCCTCATAAAGATGTTTGGAGCTGAGGTGCTGGGTGATGTGGGTCGCTATGAAGGGTGTTGATGGAGAAGTGGAGGGTCCAAGGACTCTCAGACATCCCAGACACTCAGATTGGGGAAGAAATGAGGCCGATCTAGCAGAGGAGGTTGGGACGGGACAGCTCATGAAGTGGGAGAGAAGCCCGGAGGCCAAGTGGAGAAAGAAGTGTAAAATGTGGTCATCAGCCTTGGGGCACTATGCTGAGAATGCGAGTAAGATGAGGGTGGCAACAGCTGGAGCCAACCCTGAGTCTGATGTGAGGATTGACAAGCCCAAGGTGGGAATGGGCTCAGGAGGGGGAATGGGAGTAGAGATGATGAGTATGGGTAGTTCTGGGGCTTTGCTGTGGGAGGGAAGGGGAGAGGGGTCGTTTTTTGCAGTAATTATAAAGAGGATGTTGAAGGTAGCAGGTATTCCAGCAGGCTACCCAGGGGTGGAAGTGAGCCCATAGAGATGAGACGATGGAGCAGCAAAACGAGTCTATTTGGGAGTGAAGTCTTGAGCGTGCAAGAGGTTGGCGTGCAGTGTGCGGGGGTGGGGGAAGCAGATGAGAAAGCACTCCTCCCTCATCAGCTTCATCTGGACAGAAAGTGCGAGACCCTGTGTTGTGGAAGCCGTTCATCCGGAGGCTATAATTCAAGATTCTTTTTCTTTTCAGGCATCATGGACAGATCTAAAGAAAACTGCATTTCAGAGCCTGTTAAGGTAAATTGTATGATCCATAATCTCAGTCACATTTATAAAACTCAATATGGAGGTTGGTCTTGTACCTGGAATTTTTTCCACCTTTACTTAGGATTGTAACTTTCGATCCCCTGCTGCCATGCTGAGTGTGAATTAGTCACTCTTCTCGCAGCCAGTATTTTGGTGGTTGTCTTGCATAACTTTTTTGTTTTGCCTTGTGGTTACCTACATCTCTCCACTGTGTGCAGCATATTGGGTAGTAATGGACTCAACAGGAGTCCCAAACTTGCCTATGCCTTCTTGCTTGCCAGAAATGAATTTTGGGGCATAGTTTATTCTGATCATAACGTGGACTTTTTTTTTTTTTTGTCTTGTTTTTAGACATCTCCTTCAAATAAGTCTTACCTTCTTTTTTGGCTAGAAGTATAAAAGGACCAATTAGAAAAAGGCTGCCTTTAGGCACTGTATTTGCTTCTTAGTTCCCATGACAAAGACTGTTTTAAAAAAAATCATTCTCTGTTTAAAGGTTTGTTATTTGTCTCTGCCTGAGTGCCTGCTGTGTTATGAACACTGCTAATCTCAGAAGTAATTGACTTTGTACTCAATGTCTTGACACCCTCTCTTTGTCAAGCCTCATACCAGTGAGCCGTTTCGGGCTTGTAAGCGTCAGTGACATTCAGTTCACTTGCCCCTCACCACGGGCTGCTGAAGCTGAAGGAAATGTCACCCTTCTTATTTTAGTTTGTTTAGCTCAAGGTCTTAGACTTAATTTAACTATTTATGCTCGTAATGTACTGCTTACAGGGATATAAATACAACATTTTAGTAATAACTGTTTGAAGAGCCTACATTTGGTTTCTCTTTGTCAGAGTTTTTTGTTCAAGTTCATTTTGTAAGTACTTAGAAAATGAAACATTGGTTAATCAGTAGTACAGCAATAAGCTTCTTGTGGAAAACCTTGTAGATACCAACATTTAGATTCTTCCAAAGCGTCTCTTGAAGATAACCACTGTTGGACATTTTGATCCATCTTTGTCTTTTTTCTAAACATATGTATTAAATACATTTCAATGGAATGAGATGTTATAAAGTCTTTATATCATAGCTTTTTGCAAAATGACAATTTAGGACTATATTCTCAAGTCATTGGGAATTTTTAGAAAGTGCTCAATTGGCAATTTTTTTTTTTGAGTTGGAATCTTACTTTGTCACCCAGGCTAGAGTGCAGTGGCACACTCATGGCCACCAAAGTCTCGACCTGTGGGCTCAGGTGATCCTTCCATCTCAGCCTTCCAAGTAGCTGGAACTACAGGCACACACCACCATGCCTGGCTAATTTTTTGATTTATCGTAGGGACGAGGTTTTGCCAAGTTGCCCAGGCTGGTTTTGAACCCTTGGGCTCAGGCAATCCTCTCACCTCTTCCTCCCGAAGTGCTAAAATTGCAGGCATGAACCACCATGCCTGCTGGACATTTGTTAATGGAGCTTTGTTTTTTTCGTTTTGTTTTTTTTTGGTGGAGGATGAGGAGTTGGGGTGGGAGGTATCATTCAGATATTCCTATCGGCCATGTACTAACTATATCCTCTGAAAGTGCTGATTAAAATAGCTTTCTCCTTTCCATCTGTTATCAGTGATGTTCATTATTTTGTTATACTAGAAAAAAACTGAAATTCCCAAAATATTCATCTTTCGTTCATGAAGACCATCAAGTTTCTATTTTTTTCTTTTTTTTTTTGAGTTGGAGTCTCACTCTGTCGCCCAGACTGGAGTGCAGTGGCCGCTCCCGGCCACCGCAGCCTCGACCTGCTGGGCTCCGGCGATCCTTCCGCCTCAGCCTTCCAAGTAGCTGGAACTACA
>CAUYQG010180226.1:0-10816 GCA_963574415.1 Tarsius wallacei | reverse complement strand
CAAAAACATGGAACCAATCATGCTGCCCATTGAAACTGAATTGGATTTTTAAAATGTGGTACATATACACAATAGAATATTGTGCAGCCATAAAGAAAGACAAACATATGGACTTCGCAGCAACTTGGATGGATTTAAAGTCTATCATACTCTGCGATCTATCTCAGAAACAAAGAACAAAGTACCACATGTTCTCACTCATAAATGAACCCTGAACATTTACCATAATACTATAAGAAATGGATTGGCCGAGCTTGGTGACTCAGCCTGTAATCCCAGCACTTTGGGAGGCCGAGGCAAGTGGATTGCCTGAGCCCGTGGGTTCAAGACCCACATAGGCAACTTGGCGAGACCTTGTCTCTACAATAAATCAAAAAAATTAGCCAGGCGTGGTAGAGTATGCCTGTAGTTCCGGCTACTTGGAAGGCTGAGGCAGAAGGATCGCTGGAGCTCAGCAGGTCGAGGCTGCGGTGGCCAGGAGCGTGCCATTGTACTCCCGTCTGGGCGACAGAGTGAGACTCCAACTCGGGGGGGAAAAGAAAGGATTGGCAGTAGCAGGATACTGCTGGGGTGGGGGTAGGGGGAACACAACATCAAGAAGGGTACCTGATCTCAAACCAAGCGAAGTGAGCACCAAAGGGAGGCCCAAATTTTACCTGTACAATAACCACTTGTGTACCTAATTCTGAATTGTACCCCACGTCTTTAAAATAAAATTTTTTAAAAACCAAAATGAGAATTTCACTGGAACTCAAAGTACATATTATTTAGTAGGAAGAAGCATTGTGTTTTAGAGTTCGATTGCCCTGTGGTAATACTGCTCCTCCCGCCTGCATTTTATTTCACAATTGGTTCTGAGTACCTGCCGTGGCTTAGACGCTGTGCTGGGTGCTTGTGGCCTAAAGGGGAACAGAACAAGTGGGACCCCGGCCCTTGTGAGGTTTGTTGTGTGTGTGTGAGTGTGTGAGACATATCACTTGATATAATGTTTCTTTTCAGTGCAGTTTTACATATTTCTTTCATTTCATCCTCATTCCAGCTAATTGAGACACACATTTCACTTGATAGATTTGTGGAGAGTTTTGGCACTGGGCTGCTCTGGAAGTCAGCTTCTAAATAGAAGGCACTTTATGACTCCTATGTTGTTCAGGCACACTTGATACAGGCTTATAACATTTTACAATGAATAAGGCAGTAAACTGCCAAACTCACTGAAATTCAGGATTGGTATTTTGGCAGCAGTGCCGTTAGAACTATAATATAATTTAAAACTACTTGGAAGTAAATGTAAGACCAAAATGGTTATTTATAGTGGCTCAGAAACCCCACATTGGCCATAAGACTATGGCGTTAGGTCTGTATTGAGTTAATAATTTCAGTTTTAAGTGGTCTTCTCTGTAAGTGGAACAAAAACAAGATGGCCTTTAATGACCGTGTATATGAGGATAGCTACATATTAAGCGGAAATTATTTTTTTATATTTTAGTTGGTTCGAGTTAGGTGATTTTGAGGTTTATAAATGAACATTGGAAAGCTAACCTTTCTCTCTAGCTCTCCACTATCTACTTTAAAAATTCAGTTGATTTTTTTTTTTTTAGATTAGGATTTATAAGATTATTTTTAGAATTGAGATGCTGCCAGGTGCAGTGGCTCATGCCTGTAATCCCAGCACTTTGGGAGGCGGAGGTGAGAGAATTGCCTGAGTCCAGGGGTTTGAGACCAGCCTGGGCAACTTGCCAAGACCTACAATAAATCAAAAAGTTAGCTGGGCGTGGTGGTACACACCTATGGTTCCAGTTGCTTGGAAGGCTAAGGTAGAAATATCGCCTGAGCTCAGCAGACTGAGGCTGCAGTGGCCGTGAATGTGCCACTGTACTACAGCCAGGGCAGCAGAGTGAGACTCCTACTCAAAAAATAATAATAGTAATAATTTAGATGCTATCACATGTTGGCAGAGAAAAGAAATAAGGTACTTTGTTTAAAATTGTAATGTGCAAATAGTAAATAAGGATACTTTTCTATGCAGTATACCAGTAGTTTTCCTTTCAGCTAAGGGACTCAAGTAATAAATCCATTTATAGTTTATGTAAACCGGGCTTGGTGGCTCAGCCTATAATCCCGTGCTTTGGGAGGCTGAGGTGAGTGGATTGCCTGAGCCTGCGGGTTCAAGACCCGCCTGGGCTACTTGGCGAGACCTCATCTCTACAATAAATAAAAAAAAATTAGTCGGGTGTGGTAGCGCGCGCCTGTAGTTCCAGCTACTTGGAAGGCTGAGGCGGAAGGATCGCCAGAGCCCAGCAGGTCGAGGCTACAGTGGCCAGGAGTGGCCACTGCACTCCAGTCTGGGCGACAGAGACTCCAACTCAAAAAAAAAAAATTTTTTTAAATAGAACTCATACTTGAATCCTTTCTTCCAGACACACTTCTTTCACACACATTAAACTTTAGTGGTGCATAAAATTCTAGGAGGGTTTCTTTATTTCTCTCTCCCTGATCCAAAATGTGCTTCCTTCAAATATCTAAAATGAGAAGACTTTTTTTTCTGGCAGGCAAAATGGTGACTACGTATTGGTGTATTGGATTAAAATTCTAATTTACCAAATGCTATTTAAGTTAAAAAGATGCCCAGTGTGGTGGTGTTTCTTCCTAAAGCCGCCACAAGTCAATTTTGCAAGCATCACACAGGAAGTTTCTAATTAGATTCACCAGAGATTTATTAACCTTTGGGAACACTTATAAGTTTTGCACAGAAGCACACTGGAAAAAAAATAATGTTGTCACTCTTAGGGAGTAAAATTTGAAGAAAAGATAAATAAAAGTAAGATTCACCTTATTCACAAGCACATAAGAATCAATTGCTTTAAAAAATCAGATTTCCTGGGTCTTGGCAACATGAATGCAATAGATCTCAAGTGAATTCCAGGAACAAGCCTTTTGTCTATATAGGCACTTCCCTGACACATTACTTACATATGGATACTCCCCAACACACTTATAAACACACTGGACTGTGGGCGGTAGGACATAGGGGGCAAATGGGTTTCCAGATAAAAACTGCAATTTGCAATTTGCAAAATAAGACAAAATTACCCTCCCTGATGCTGAGTTTGAATAGAAGAATTGTTAGCAGTAATATATGTAATTAAGTTTTGCCTTAAAAGAATCATTTATAATAATATGGTAAATGGTCAGGGTCTGCTTATGAGTGAGAACATGTGGTTCTCTGTTCTTTGTTTCTGTGATAGATCACTGAGTATTACAGACTCTAAATCCATCCAAGTTGCTGCGAAGTCCATATGTTTGTCCTACTTTATGGCTGTGTAATATTCCATCGTGTACGTGTTCCACATTTTTTTAATCCAGTCCAGTTTCAATGGGCAGCATGGTTGGTTTCATGTTTTTGCTATCATGAATAGTGCTCCAGAAGGAGGTGAGATACATAACAGCAATAAGGGTACTTGATCTCACACAAGGTGAAGTGGAGAACAAAAGGAGACCCCAAACTTTACCTGCATGATGACCACTTGTATACCTAATCCTGAATTGTACCCCACATCTTTAATATAAAAATTTAAAAAACCATTGAGAGTGATACTAATTTAAGGGATAATAATCTGACTAGTTTTCAGTTTGATGTCTTTTCATTGCCTCTTACTATTTGTAGCTGTAATAAGACCTCATCAATAAAGACCTTAAGTGGACTGACGTGAACCTTTAAACTATTCTTTTAAATGATTTGTGAAAACAAATAGTTTTTTAACCATCAAATCAGTAAAGGGTTTGGATTTTTCAGTCTAGGTGAGGCATGCAAGTTCATGTATTACCTGTAGGAATGTAAATGTGTGTAATGCTTAAATTGTTCTAGAAAATAATTTGGAAATTTGTACTCACAGTTGTCAAAATGGTCATACTCTTTGACTCAGAAAAACAAGTAGCCTAATAAAAAACGTGGGCAAAGATGTGTACAGTTATATGCTTATAAGGGTGAAACTTTTACAAAAGTCTAAATATAATGGGAAGGTGATCAGTATATTCCTATTAGGCATGTCAAGTTATAAATGCCCCAATGTATCTAGTGCCTCTCTCAACTGAGCCCTCACCCCTAGTTTCAGTGCTGGAGAAGCTGATGCTCAGAAATGAGGAAAACATGTTTGGAATACATTTTCCTAAAGGAAAAAAAAAAGTATTATAAATTATCTGTATGTTCTTAGGTCAACTGCTACAAGCCTATTTAGCACAATCTTAAGAATTTAAGAGGAACAAGAACCTTAGAAAATATAACAGTGTTACTTCAAAACATCAAATCCAAAAACATTATAAATAGTATGTGAAAAAATACATTTTGAATTCTAAACAACTGACATGTACACTGACGTTAGGAACATAACCAATGCATTAAGTGGCCTCTGTGTATATACACAGAACATAACCAGATGCCTTTTAAACAATCTCCACGGTAAATGTTCAAAATCTGAAACCCACAAAATAATTAAAACAACTATCAATTTAATCCCCAAATAGCAGCAACAGCAGCAATAGATTATTCTGCGATATGAAGAAGAAAAATGAGGCCCTCCTATGGCATAGATTTCGGTTTGTTGTTTTAAGTTATCGTGTGGAACTACCAGTCTAGTAGCATGAGAGAACCTCAGCAAAGAGCCTTTCATTTAGGAAGAAGGAGTTAAAAATATTACGATTGTTATTATTAACTTAGAGATCAACATCACATAATGCGTTTGGTTGTAATAGTGTCATGCACAAGCACACTGTGGGCACTGTTGATGAAAAGGAAACTTTAAATCTTAATATTGCTGATACATCTAATCCCAAATATAATCCTGATGACACTAATTTTTAGGGGTTTTATGCTGTTTACTTAACTATTACCCGATAGTAACTTTTTTCTGTTTTATAATACAGTAATTTTTTCATTGCTTTCTTTCTTCTCTTTCCCTCCCTCCCTTTCTCCCTCCTTGTTTCTCTCTTTGTCTCTTTCTGTGCATCTTCCTTCCTTCTGTTCTCTTCTCTCTCTCTCCCTCCCTGCCGTCCTCAGTCTCTTTCTCTCCACACCCTATCACCCACTTGACCTGAACATTCTCTAATTCTCTCCCTGTCCAACCTCCTTCTCTGTCTGTCTCTGCCTCTCTCCCTCTCTCCTTCCTTCCCTGTCTTTCTCTCTCTCTCCCTCCTTCCCCATCTCTCTCTCTCTTCCTCTCTCCTTCCTTCTCTCTCTCTCTCTCTCTGTCTCTCTGTCTCTCTCTCTCTCTTTCTCTCTCTCTCTTCTTTCCTGTCTCTCCCTATGTGTCTCTCTTCCTCGCTCTCCATCTCTCCCCCTCTCTCTCCTTGTCTCTCTCTCTCACTCCCTCCTTCCCTGTCTGTGTCTTTCCCTCCCTCCTTCCTTGTCTCTCTCTGTCTCTCTCCCTTCCCTCTCCTCTGTCCCCTCTCCCCTCTCTCCTCTCTCCTCTCCCTCTCCCTTCTCCCTTCTACCCTCTTCCTCTCTCTTCACATCACTCCTGGCTTAGGATTCTGAGAACTACACTCTGAAAACTTTTCCACAAATACAAGTCACAATCATCTTTTTATTCATTGACACTTTTATTCCTGGAAAAGAAATAACAAAGGGCTTACATTTTTCTTTTGCCTATAGCTGTAAAGCAGCCACTTGACCCACAGTAACTGGGAACCAAACTTTATTTCAGAGATTTGTAAATTCAAGGGTGAACGTGGCGTGGCATCTTCCTTGAAGAATTTACTTGAGATAAATTTACCAAGCTTATTTGAGTTCTTTCTGACTATCTTGACCTCAAATGTATGTTTCTCTTTCTTATTTCCTCTCTGAATCTAGCAGTACATTCTATTCCATTATAGAGCTCTCTTTTTAAAAAAAAATCAGAGTTTAACATTTCTTCCAGGCCAGGTGGGCACAGTTAATGGATGTGCACAAATGAAAAAGTCTGTACACATCAGTTTTTGCAAACAGAAGGTGTTTGTAAACAGAAGGTGTGCATGTGTGTGTGTATATCTATCTCTGTATCTATATCTATCTCCATATATATTATTATTTTATTTTAACTAATTTCCTTGCTGAGACACTTAATCCTACTTCCACTGTTTACATTGTTGTGTTATTCCCAGAGGTTGTGATGGATGAATTTATTCAGCAACTATTCCTTGCATCCCTGCATGGGACAGGTGTTGTCCGGGGTGCTGGTGGGTGAGCAGATGAGATGTGCTCTGTCCTCACTGAGACTGCAGTCTAATGAAGAAGATGGACATTAACTAAACTTAGCCTTCACATAGGTAGCTTTTCATATTCCCTCATTTTATAAGGACATCTATACAGATCACCTTCCAAGCTTAGAAGTCATGAGGATCCCCAAGCTTTCAGGGAGAGCACACAACTGGTGGCCTTAAGGTTGGGTTTTCACATTTTCCAGCTCTCTTCCTCCATTAGGAGGTACTCAAGGCCCAGTCCTCAGTCCAAGAAGTCCTCTGCCTATTCACACCTCACCTTCCCCTGAATGATTCTATTATGCACATCTAGTGGCTTCAATCATCATGCATATATGAGGGCATACCCAAAAAACTGGAATTTGCTTATTAAAAATTGTTATTTTATTCTTACAGGTTTAGACTTGAGTCACCTTCAAAGAACTCTCTATTTGATGTAATATATCTAACAAGATGCTATTCCCACTGCTCAAAACAGTTTTTAAGCTCATCAATTTTGATGCCTTTTAGTGCTTCTGCTGTTTTTTGCTTCATCTCTTCCACATTAGCAAAACGTTTTCCTTTGAGGATTTTTTTGCAAAACCAAAAAAAACCACTTAGGGTGAAATCAGGTGAATGAAGAGAGTGGAGCATGCAGCTCATGCCATTTTGAGTCAAAAACTGAACACTCAGAGCAGTGTGGGCAGGTTTTTCATATAAATTACCCATCATGAAATGGGCAAATGCACTAAAAGAATTCCCCCACACAAAAAAAATCTCTGAAGCTGAACATAGCTTCTCACAACAACACTAACTGGTACACCGATGCTGTTGGGTTCTTAGAACAATTACCTGGCGGGGAAAGTCTATACTACAAGGGGCCCACCCTCCAAAAGATAATTCCAGATTTTGGGGGGGGTCCTCTCTCATAATGGTGACATCCACGTTTATCTCTTAGTCCAAATTTCTCTTTTGAGCTAGATTTCTTAGATTGATATATCCTACTGCCCACTTGACTTCTTCTCTTGGGATATGTTTGAATCCACTCAAAACCCCTGACCCATGTCTGGTGTACACGACCCTGGCAACCTCATCCTCTTCCAAAATAAACACACCACTTGAAGAAGCCTTCAGATCTGAGTTTAAATGTCACTTCCCACACCAACCTTACGTCAACACCCTTCTCATCAATACCATCTTTCACAGTGCTGTATTTCCTTTTATTGTCCTGTGTTTTTACTACAAGTTATAGTTCTATGACAGTGTGAATATTCATGTAATTAACATAATAGATAGATAGAGGACTATTTCATTTTTAGAAAGCCCTAGCTATAATAAAGTTACAATTTAGCCTTCACAATTCTTAGAATAGAATAGACACTCAAGAAAAACACTGCATGAATGGATAGGACTGAACTCAGACACTGCAGGGAAAGAGAGACCCATTGCTGTTTTGGAAGACCCTCTTAGCAAGTCTTGTGTCAACAAGGAGTCTGGCACAGCCCAGGAAGTTAAGAGAATAGCTGGAGAGTGTGACACTATCTAATGCCCATCGTTATGTTTCTCACCTTGTAAGGAACCTTGTCCTCCAGAAGATACAGCATAGTTCATTCTGAGAACATCTTTGGCCTTAGAGGCAAGTGTTAACTAAAGATAACAGAGAGTAAGGACTCCTCTCCAGATGCCTATAGAAGCAGGTGGCAGAAATCCCTCAATACGGTTTGCCATGCCTGTAGAAGCTAATGGAAGACTGAGAGCAGCTACCATCACAGAGAGGAATATCCACTGGCATTTCCTTTCACCAAGTACCATGGAGAGCAGCTGCCAGGGAGAACTCCTCATGGTCATTAGAATGGTCACCAAAAGTCTTTTTCAGAAGCCACAGCTGAGGGAAGCCACTGCCAAGGAATACAGCTGGGCTGAGTGTCACTCACAAAAGCAATTCATGGTAGAAAACACTAGAAAGGTGGACTGAAGGAATCACCAAGATTTCAATCCTCTCTGCTACCTTAGTTTCTCTTATTTTACTACTGATCTGCAGGCCAAGGCATATTTCAGTTTCTTCCATGTAATCCTCTTTTTTTAAAAGGAAAACAATTTTTCAAAGGATAAAAGGTAAATTCTGAGGGCCAAAGGCCCTGAAAATGGGTTCACATTAATTCTAGGGATAGCAAACAAGAAATCAACTCACAGAATCCCAGTTGAAGGTACACCTCAGGAAATAATAAAACAAAGTGGAACATGTCTCATTTAAAAGGACAGGGAAATAATTAGATAGACTCTGAACTTTTATTCTGTAAATATAAGACTCTGACTTCGTTACCATTGTAGACCCAGCAATTGTTGGAATGGGCTTTCAAAAAAATGTAGAATAGATGGATGATTTACATTGACCTTAAAATATATTCAATAAAAATAGAACACATAATGTATTTTAAGTAGACACAAGTTAGGTAAACTTATTGAACAAAGCAGATATAGTTGTAATATATGATGACATTTGTTCTCCCAAAATAAAATATGATTTCTATGGTTTGATGTAATAAAACAATTATTTCTCTTGATTTTAATCAACATTCAAACCCCAGAGAACAATGGCAGAATGTTTGTCAAACCATTAAATTTCTCCTGCTGACAAGGAATTGTTGAAAATTTCCGAAAAATCTAGATATGTACAACATGCAAATATGGGTTAGAATGTGGTGAAGAGTAGGGAACTATATCTTGATTCGGGGTGTCTAGAGTCTTAGGACTTGGCAAAAGTATCACTTAATTCCTTGCTAGAAATGACCTACCTTCCCAGGCCTTTCCTCTGTACTATGTGAGAGCGTCTTTGGGAAGGGAAACTGGTATTAATATAACTTTATCTGGAGTATTTGGGTTCAGGATTTGTATGAATGAAAAAGGGAAGTCTTGAGTCCTGAAAGGTGAAAAGAATCCTGGGAAGGACAGGAGCTGTCCACAGGCAGACAGCTTCAGACCAAGGCTAACACTGACCAGTCACAACCTAAGGGCCCTCTTAGCCCTTACGTCACCTTAAATGAGTTGTCTTTGGTCTCCTGGGTAGGACAAGGAATATTTAAGATTCTTTGTCTCTCAGTATTATCTTCAAGAAGAGAAAATAACAATTGACTTCCAATTCAATATGATTGTGTTGAACTCAAGTTAATGTAGAGACCTTGTACAGCATCCAGTGTCTAACTAGATCATATTTAGCAATGGAGTCCCAAATGCAGAGGGTGGTGAGGACTTCTCTTAAAATCTTGAAGCATATGTGTATTAGATAGGAAAGACCAAAGTGTTTTTCCTTCTACAAACACACCCAACAGAATATTTCACCTCTGGTTGCTAAAATATAGATAATTTTTTTTCCACCAATACATGATCTAGCAGATGCCAGGTGGATGTCCCATAATTCAGTTCAACTCTGACACTATCAAGCTGAAGATATCCTTAAATCTCACAGGTTAAGAGCTCGGTCCCACAAGACTTTCTGGCCCCCTCACTTCAGTTGCCAATCACAAGTCTCATACTTGACCCATACTTCTGACTAACCAGCTATAAACTGGGGGCTCCCGTGGCCTTCTTCTTGGATTCTGTTAATTTGGTAGGACAGCTCACAGAACTCAGGAAAGATTTGCTTCATGTCTATCCATTTATTATAAAGGATATTACAAAAGATACAGCTGAACAGTCAGATGAAGAGGTATACAGGGAAGGGTGTAAGGGAAGGGCCAAAGCTTCCATGCCCTCTCCAGGTGGGCCACCCTCTAGACACCTCCACATGTCCAGCAATCCAGAGTTCTATGAGCCCTGTAGTTCAGGGATGTTTATAATGGCTTCATCAAATAGGCGTAGTTCATTACTAACTCATTTCCAGTCCCTCTCTCCCCTCTGGAGAATGGAGGGTGCAGCTGACAGTTCCAAGCTTCTATTCATGGCTTGCTTTTTCTGGTGACTAGCCCTCATTTGGGAGCTCAAAAAGACTTGCCTTACTTGAACAAAAATCTTTTCTATCACCCAGGAAATTCCAAAGGATTTAGAGGCTGTGTGTTAGATGCTTCCATCACTCAAGAAATTACAATGATCTTAGGAGCTCTTGTCATGAAATGGGGTCAAAAACCAAAGAGTAGAATATCATATTTTTTAAAGATGTGGGGTACAACTCAGGATTAAGTATACAAGTGGTTATTGTACAGGTAAAGTTTGGGTCTCCCTTTGGTTCCCACTTTGAAAACAAAAGATTTGGGGAGAGTTCCATTTTTCTCAATCGCCTGAAATACTTTCAGTAGGATTGGTATCAGCTCCTCCTTAAAGGTCTTATAGAATTCTGCTGGAAAGCCATCTGGTCCAGGGCTTTTTTTGTAGGTAGTTTACTTATTACATAGTCAATTTCCTTGACTGTTATTGGTCTATTTAGGGTCTCGATTTCTTCTTGTTTCAACCTAGGCAGGTTGTGTGATGTCAGAAAGTCTTCCATTTCTTTAAGGTTTTCAAGTTTGTTTCCATACAAGTGTACATAGTAGTCTCTAATGACCAGACTTCAAACTTTACTATAAAGCTACAGTAATCAAAACAGCTTGGTATTGGTACAGGAACAGGCATA
>CAUYQG010180224.1:0-11172 GCA_963574415.1 Tarsius wallacei | reverse complement strand
ATCTGAACATCACAATTCCTAGATTGATAGACGTCATTTGCGCCAGTCCCGGAGATCAAAGCGGAAAGAGTATTGTGACTCTGGAGTTAATGACTTGTGTTTCGGATACCATTGCAGTGGTATTATTTTTCTTCACATTCTTTATCACCACCATGGTTTTGTTGGTCGCCTTGGCCCACCATTTGTTTTACTGGGATATTTGGTTTATCTATCAAGTGTGTTTAGCTAAGGTAAAAGGCTACAAGTCTCTTTCCACATCTCAAACTTTCTATGATGCTTACATTTCTTATGATACCAAAGATGCCTCTGTTACCGACTGGGTGATGAAAGAGCTGCGCTACCACCTTGAAGAGAGTCAAGAAAAAAATGTTCTCCTTTGTTTAGAGGAGAGAGATTGGGACCCAGGATTGCCCATCATCGATAACCTCATGCAGAGCATCAACCAGAGCAAGAAAACAATATTCGTTTTAACCAAAAAATATGCAAAAAACTGGAACTTTAAAACAGCTTTCTACTTGGCCTTGCAGAGGCTAATGGATGAGAACATGGATGTGATTATATTTATCCTGCTGGAGCCGGTGTTACAGCACTCTCAGTACTTGAGGCTGCGGCAGCGAATCTGTAAGAGCTCCATCCTCCAGTGGCCTGACAACCCCAAGGCAGAAGGCTTGTTCTGGCAAAGTCTGAAAAATGTAGTCTTGACGGAAAATGGCTCACGGTATAACAATTTGTATGTTGATTCCATTAAGCAATGCTAACTCTTTAAATTATGCTTTCACACCATGATAAAAATGCAGTGGAATGCAGTTTTTGTGTTAGTTATTTATAGCTGTGTAACAAATTAGACCAAAACATAGTGGCTTAAAACAACACATGTTTGCCAGCTCAGTTGTTGTGGGTCAGGAGTCCAGAAACAGCATAACTGAGTCTTCTGCTCAGGGTCTCTCAGAGACTGCAATGTGGGTTAAGGTCCATGTCCAAGCTCATACTCAGGTGGTTGTTTTCAGAATTCAGTTTCTCCTGGGCTGTTGACCAAAGGCTGCTCTCAGTTCCCTGCCATGTAGTTCCCTCCCACAAGGCAGCTTGCTTCAACAGAGCCAGTAATAGAGAGAGGTGGCTAACAAGATGAAGTCATAATCTTTGGCAGTCTAATCTGGGAAGTTATATCCCATTATTTGGTCATATTCTTTTTTTTTTTTTTTGAGTTGGGGTCTCACTCTGTCGCCCAGACTGGAGTGCAGTGGCCGCTCCCGGCCACCGCAGCCTCGACCTGCTGGGCTCAGGCGATCCTTCCGCCTCACCCTTCCAAGAAGCTGGAACTACAGGCGCGCGCTACCACGCCCGGCTAATTTTTGATTTATTGTAGAGGTGAGGTCTCGCCAAGTTGCCCAGGCGGGTCTCGAATCCACGGGCTCAGGCAATTTACTCACCTCGGCCTCCCAAAGCGTGGGATTACTGGCTGAGCCACCAAGCCCGGCCCTATTTGGTCATATTCTATTTGTTAGAAGTAAACCACAGGTCCTGCCAGCTCCGTGGGAGTGACCACCTCAGTCCAGAGAAAACAACTGAAGACCAAGATGGTGAACTGTGGTCTCCCCAGTTGATCATCAACTGTTTTTTCTGGCCTGCAATCTGGGGACGATCTGCCATCTTAATCATAGATTGTGAATATCAGGAGGCAGAGATCATTGTGGGCCATCTTAGCAGCTGACTTAATACACCTTCTTTTCAATATCTAAGAACTTTTGCTATTGTGACTAATGGTTCTGATATTAAGCTATTGTTTAGATTTATCATATATCTATGGCTACATGGTTCTATTATGTTGTGGCTGCATTAGTCTTTTTTTAAAAATCTCTTTTATAAATATTGGCTATAACATTGGATTTCTAAGGTTTAGATGCCACTTAAAGGCTAAGATTGATAGCTTTTAAGGTCTTTTACTTTTTAACCATTTTTAAAAAGAGTATGCAGCTCAATAAGAAGCTTTTGGAGTATTTGTTAATTGCCATTACTGTAAATCTTGAAATGAATAAATAAAAATGCTTCGTTTCACACTGTGAGTACATGATGAATATGTGGTAGAGAAATAGACCTGTAATAAAAAGAAATTTCCATCGACACTGCGTTTTTTGAGAATTTAAAAAATATATATTCGGTAGAAATCAACGAGGAAGCAGTTTTCATGAAACTCTTACATTAAGATAATTATTAACAGAGAAATCAACGCTATCTTGATCTTCTACTCTAAAGGCATAAAGTCAGAATGCCTAGTTGTTGACAGCCTGTATTCAATTTCACCAAATAAAACAACATGCCACCTCTTCCCACTTCTACTGGTTCCTTGATTCCTGTCCATAGCATACTCTATCCAGTATAGGTATGAATTGGGGCATCTTATGGAATTTACCTAAGAATTACTAGAAATTATCCAAGCATAAGAAAATAAAGTCCCTTCAGAATGAAAAGAACAAAAACCTCCAATGCACCATTCTTTCTGAAGTAAAGCTTTTAAGTTCATCTTGCAGGATGAGTTATATCTAAGTATGTGTTCCTAAGGAACTGTCCAAAATGGTGTGTCATCGTGTTATTTAACATGGACAAAGTGGAAATCAGTGCAAGCTTGCCAAGGGCGATTTTGTTTTGTCACATTGCATCGTGCTTTGTGACCATGATGAGTTTATAGGAATATATTTATGTTTGTGCTTGTTGGAGCATAGGGACAAATACCTAAAAGCAAGACCATTCCATGAAAGGACACTCTAAAAAGAGTGGTGGGGAGAAGTTGCAGTTCATCTTTTCTCCTTTGTTTGTTTGGGTTGCTATAACAAAGTACTATAGACTGGGTAAACAACAGAATTTTTGCTCACAGTTCCGGAGGCTGGAAGTCTGAGATCAGGGTGCCAGCATGGTTTAGTTCTGGAGAGAGTTCTCTACTGTGCTGCAGGTTGCTGACTTCTTATCCTCACATGGTGGATAGAAGGTGAAAATGGCTTTGGGGTCTCTTTCATAAAGTCACTAATCCCATTCATGAGGGCTCCGCTCTCATGACCTCATCACCTCCCAAAGGCCCACCTCCTAAGACTATCACATTGGGGTTAGGCTTTCTTTCTTTTTTTTTTTTTTTTTTTTGAGTTGGAGTCTCACTCCGTCGCCCAGACTGGAGTGCAGTGGTATGCTCTCAGCCATCGCAACCTCAACCTGCTGGGCTCCGTCAATCCTTCCGCCTCGGCCTTCCAAGTAGCCAGAACTACAGGCGCGCGCTACCACTTCTGGCTAATTTTTGATTTATTGTAGAGATGAGGTCTCGCCAAGTTACCCAGGCGGGTCTCAAACCCTCGGGCTCAGGCCATCCACTCGCCTCGACCTCCCTAAGTGCTGGGATTACAGGCTGAGTCACCGAGCCCAGCCTGAAGACAGTTTAGATTGGCCAGGTAGTTCTGCCTACATGGCTGTTGAAGATCCTTTGCTCCATTCTCTTGTTACTCTGCTGTCTCCTAGGGAATTAGCATTAGCTGCATGGTCCACACTGGGTCACCACGACGGCTGGGTTCCAACTGGAGGCAAGAGGATAAAGAATAAGGAAAAGTACACAGCCCAGTGTCTCAAGGTCCAGACAACAGTGGCACCCAATGTCTGTTCACCCTCCATTGGTGAGGACCAAAATAACCCCACCTAACTGCAAGGCATGCTGGGAAATGTGCCCAGTGAAGTCTATAACTATGGAGGAAAGAGAGAACAGATTTGGTAGACAGCAGTCCCTGCCACAGCAACTTCTACAAGTTTCCGGTGCACATGTAAGCCTTTAATTGCTCTTTAACTATAAGAAAGCAAACTTTATAGCACTGCTTTACATTTTGCTCTTTTTCACTTAAATTCTTTTTTTTTTTTTGAGCCATAGTCTCACTCTGTCTCCCAGGCTGGAGTGCAGTGGCATGCTCATGGCCACCGCAGCCTCAACTGGCTGGGCTCAGGCGATCCTTCTGCCTCAGCCTTTCAAGTAGCTGGAGCTATAGGCACGCACCACCACGCCTGGCTAATTTTTAAAATTTTATTGTAGAGATGAGGTCTCACCAAGTTGCCCAGGTTGGTCTCAAACCTGTGGGTTCAGGCAGTCCTCTCACCTGGGCCTCCCAAAGTGGTGGTATTATAGGTGTGAGCCACAGTGCCCGGCCTTCACTTAATATTTACCAGAGTGCATATTTTTTCTTTTTGATGGCAGCAAAGCATTTTTCGTATGACTGCACCATGAAGCATTTTACTAGTCTTACATTACTGAATTTTTAGATTCTTCCAATCTTTTGCAGTTACAAATAATTCTATAATACTTATGTCTTTGTGTTCATATGCATATAAACTTATAGAATAAAATAAAAGTTTAGCACAGTGTTACTCAAAGAGTAGTCTGAAGACCAGTGCTGACCTGCGAGCTGGATGTTACTGGTTTGTGATAAGATAAATACAGAAATTGAGAGTTTTATATTGATTTGAGATAGCCATGACATCCACAACTTATGATTCATGACAGGTTGGAAATTTTTAAAATCGGATTTTCTGCTGCAGATGGTTTAAGAAGTCCTGGTCTAGAAGTGAAATTACTGGGTCAAAGGGCTTATGCTTTTTTTTTTTTTTTTTTTTTGAGTCAGGGTCTCACTCTGTTGCCCAGATCGAAGTGCAGTGGCACAATCATGGCTCACTGAAGCCTTGACCTCCTGGGATCAGGCAGTCTTTCTTCCTCGGCCTCCCAAGTAGCTGAGACTACAGGTGCATGCCACCATGCCCAGCTAATTTTTTGATTTATTGTAGAGACAAGGTCTTGCTATATTGCCCTGGCTGCTCTCAAACTCCTGGGTTCAAACAATCCTCTCGTCTCCGCCTCCCAAAGTGCTGAGATTACAGGCGTGAGCCACTATGCCCAGCCATGGCTTATGCATTTTAAATGTTTATAGATATTGCCAAATCGTCCTGTGAAGTGGTTGCTCAAATATATACTCTCACCAACAGTCTTGGCATAAAGTTTTGAAAAATTCGAGTCAAGGAAGGTCGAATGTTGTGCTTTTCCAAGATATAATAGATCATGATCAGAGTCCATCTTGGGGTTCCTTCTTGGGGAATTAATAGAAAGGAACAATTTGGCACAGATTTGGCCTGCCAATCCAAGTATGCTGTAAGAATGAGTGAGAAGTAACAGTCTAGAGCCCTTCTGGAAGTGTGACATCTGTTAGATAAGGGAAGAAGGATCTAGAAAAACCTATTTAGCATAGGTGTTGCTTTTATAATACTAACTACCCAATGCAACATTTCATCAACTGTTACTGACTGGCAGAGGCTCATGGAATGAAGCGTGAGAAACCCCATGGGGAGGTATTGGTTAATCATTGAGATAAGCCTTACTTAGTTTGATGCGATTCACCAAGTGAGTAATGATGGGGACAGGGGGTGTTATTCAGCAGGAGGAAGGGAGACTGGGCGTGGTGGTTCACACCTGTATTCCCAGTGCTTTGGGAGTTCGAGGTGGGAGGATCACTTGAGGTCAGGAAAAAAAAATCTAAAAAATAATAAAGAATGGAGATTTCCTCTGTGAGAGTCTCCACTTGGCAGGAAAAGGATCAGGGAGGGTGGAGGAGGATCTCTCGGGGTCTGACTCCCTAGGTAGCTGATACAACTTGATTCTGACGAATCTCTCCTCCATGAAAAGCCTCTACCTTTTCCTCTAGCTTATATATCCTTTGCTGAGGACGGTGGGAAGTGCTTAGTTCAGCTGGCAGTTCTCAAATTAAGGTAGATTTCAGTGCAAAGAAACTCTAGCAGTTTCTGAGAAGATGTTCGACAGATTTCCAGCAACATCTGGGAGGCCTGTTTCTCTAGCTTTGTGGAGCCAGGTCCTCATCCATTCTTCTACCAGGCCAGAGAACGTAGTGGTAAAAAAAGCAAATATATGAATCATCAATGAGATGAATATTTATCCTTGTTCACATGTCAGATCTTTGCTTTCTTGCGCTTCTCCCCTTTGTAAAATTGTTTTAGAGATGGTTTCTTGCACTGTCACCCAGGCTAGAGTGCAGTGGCACAATCGTAGCTAGCTCACTGCATCCTCAACCTTCTGGGTTCAAGGGATCCTCCCCCTTCAGCCTTCCAAGAAGTTGAGACTACCACCATGCCTGGTTTCGTTCTCCTATCTTTTGTAGAGATGGGGTCTCACTATGTTTCCTAGACTGGTCTCAAATACCTGGCCTCAAACAGTCTTTCCACCTCGGCCTTCCAAAGTGCTGGGATTACAGTTGTGAGTTATTGCACCTGGCCAGGCCTGGGATATTTCATCCATTTGCCTCTTCAATTCAAAATGTATACTTAATGCACAAATGCTTTTGAACAACAAATATGAGATGAGTCCTAAGGCGGGTTCAAAAATGGCTAGATCTACCAACTAATCAATGGATAAATAAAATGTGATATATTTTTACAATGGAATATTATTCAGCCATGAAGTGCTGATACACACTACCACATGAATGAACCTTGAAAGCAGTATGCTGGCCGGGCTCGGTGGCTCAGCCTATAATTCCGCGCTTTGGGAGGCCGAGGTGAGTGAATTGCCTGAGCCCGTGGGTTCGAGACCCTCCTGGGCAACTTGGCGAGACCTCATCTCTACAATAAGTCAAAAAATTAGCCGGGCGTGGTAGCGCGCCCCTGTAGTTCCAGCTACTTGGAAGGCTGAGGTGGAAGGATCGCTGGAGCCCAGCAGGTTGAGGCTGCGGTGGCCAGGAGTGGCCACTGCATTCCAGTCTGAGTGACAGAGTGAGACTCCAACTCAAAACAAAACAAAACAAACAAACAAACAAAAACAACAAAGCAACTGTTGCTTTGCTTTGTGAGGGGGAGAATACTAGAAGGAAGGACTGCAAGGCTGGAACATGGGCTCCCCGCTCTGTGTTACATGGATTTGGAGGTGGAGGACAAGAGGGCAGGGCGGTGTCACATTCTATTTTCTTGACATGAGATTCTCACTGTGTACTTTTGCTGACCGAAAATGCTGCCCACACTTGTTTTTGCTAACGGGAGGGCCCAGGAGGGCTCAGAACATGGGAGAGTAAGTGAATTGTGGTGGGAGATCTTCTTTCCCAGGAATTCCAGAATGCTGGGGACCCAGGGGAACTGTTTTCCCTTTCTGCGGAGGCTGCCATGAGTTTCAGCATCAGTTCCTCCAAGCATTTCTTCTGCAGCCCCTGAGTCCCAGCAGCTGGTGGAGTGTTGAGAATGTCATGGCTTACGCGAAATAATGAGTGACATCTTGGGTGTGCGATGTCCTAGTTGATATGGAGCACAGTGGACTCCAGAACCTCTCCATTGATTTAGAATTGATTATTGATTTTGCAATAATCCACGCCAGATTTCTCTTTCAATGCAAACAAATCCTCAGAGGCTCATGGTGGCTCCTAGGGGGACGGCATCACAGGGAACTTTCTTGCCCGTTCCTTTAGCCCCGAGTGGGGATAATCGATGTTTACTTGGTGCTGAGTAACGGGGTGGAGCATCACTAATGAGCTTGTTCCTCCTGCTCGCCTCCTCATACCGGCCTCTGGATTAGACTCTGAGGGAAGCAAAGGCCTTTGCCTCCTGCATCTGACCATGAGTGCCTGAACCTTGATCTCTCTCTGAGGCCCCAACTAGATGTCCACTAGCTGCCCTAACATGTGGGCAAACCTGGCTGTCTCATGTGGCCATAGTGGGCCATGGGAGGCGAGGGGGCCCTGCCTTTGACAACACCGCCTGTGGCCTGACCTGATGGGTGTCGCCCAGACTGCTAAGGAGAGTGGGACACACCCTCCGTTTCCTTGAGGACCTTCATCCACACAGCAGTGTCTGCAGTGGAGAGAGCTCAGTCTCAGGTCTGGCCTCACAGTTCCTGACCTCGTGCCCCTAGTCAAGTCATGATGCCTAAAAACTGAGGAGGCTGAGGTAGATGATCTACCACATCAAATGTTTTGTGAACTATGGAAAACTATTGGTGGCAGCCTGTAATCCCATGCTTTGGGAGGCTGAGGTGAGTGGATTGCCTGAGCCCGCAGGTTCGAGACCCGCCTGGGCAACTTGGCAAGACCTCATCTCTACAATAAATCAAAAAATTAGCTGGACATGGTAGCGCACGCCTGTAGTTCCAGCTACTTGGATGGCTGAGGTGGATAGCACTCCGGAGGCCAGCCGGTCGAGGGTGCGGTGGCCGGGAGGGGCCACTGCACTCCAATCGGGGTGACAGAGTGAGACTCCAACTCAAAAAAAAAAAAAAAACTATTGGTCGTATAAAGACTTGTAAACAGGAGCTGGCGTGGTGACTCACATTTGTCATTTCAGCACTTTGGGATGCCAAGACAGGAAAATTGCTTGGAACCAGGAGTTTGAGACCAGCCTGAGCAATATAGCAAATCTCCATCTCTACAAAAACAAACAAACAAAAATTGGCCAGCCATGGTAGCACATGCCTCTAGTCTCAGCTACTCAGGAGGCTGAGATAGGAGAATTGTTTGAGCCCAGGAGTTCCAGGCCACAGTGAGCTATGGTCATGCCACTGCACTGCAGCCTAGGAGACAGAGCGAGATCCTGTCTCTACAAAATAAGTAAATAAATAAATAAGAATTGCAAACAGGGACTCAAAGTGTACATGTACACCCATACGTTTGTCACAGCAGAGCCGCTGACAGGTTGAAACAGCCCAAATGTCCCGCAATGGACAAATAGGTTTACACAGTGTGGTCTGTTCGGAAGAGGGACTCCCTAGAGACAAACTGGTGGTTGCCAGGGACTGGGGGGAGGGTCCTTGGGAAGCAACTCCTTCATGGGTCCAGGGTTTTACTTGGAGGGATGGAATGTTCTGAAACTAGAGGGTGGTGGTTACATGATATTGTGAAGGCACTAAATGCCACAGAGTGGCTTGCTTTAAAATGGTTAATTTTCGGCTATGTGCATTTTCCTTCAATAAATTAAACCCAGATGTGGCTCCTCCCAGGAGCAAGCACCACAGCTGCCAGGACACAACTGAACCAGCAAGTGGCCCTGTCCACGTTACTCTGTGGGTCCCACAGCTGGTGGGTGTGAGGCTGCTTGTCCTTGCAACAGAGCCAGGTTGCTACTGCTTCTTACTTTTACTTGTTTTGTTTCATGGTCAGCCCAGTTGCTTTTGTAGCTGTGTGGTATGAAGTCAGACTGAAGCATTCATTCATTCATTGCCTTAGTCCTTTGACAGATGTTTCTTGCACAAGCCAAGGGAGTCAGCCCCATCAGGACAGTCAGGGCCACAGAAGGCCCAGGGACTTCCAGAGGCGGCAACTCAGTGCATCGCTGGTCACTTCCTGTCCTCTGGTTGTTTGAACTCCAATCTGGTCCCTCCAGAAGGTGCCCTCAGCTCCAACCAGGCCTGAGGGACTGTGAGTCTGAAGCCTTGCTCTCCTGGTCATGGGTTCCCCTTGCCCTTTCTGTCAGTGCTGGGCTTAGCACTGGGCATACCATCCAGGCTCTTGTCGGCCCTCCCTCAGGCCCCCCAGTCGGCATGGGGTGAACTCAGGAGAACTGAGCATGCCCAGCTTCTGGGACTCAGGATGACCTGGTAGCCCCATACGCCTGCTGGGCCACACTTCAGCAGGGAAGGAGTTAACCAGACAGGCGCACAGCTCTTGAAAGTTGCCAAGCCACCAGGAACCGCTTCTACCCATCCGGGCACATTTTTCTTTCATTTCTCAAAGCCAGCGGCAGCCTGTTAAGACCTGCCACCGGAAACCGTCTCCGCCACCTACCTGAGCAGGCCTCCCTGGGGCAGTGGCAGTCTCCCATGGCTCTCCTCATGGGCTTCCCCCTCCCCTTAGAGCTCAGGCAGAGGACTTGCTGTCCCAACCACCCACTGGGAGGATCAGGAAATGACAACCAATTTGCCCTGGTCTTGTTTGTTAAAACTGAGGCCCCATGTGTCACTCCCAGGGGCTGGACTAGCCTTGCCCCTGATAAAGGCTGAGTGTCCAGCCTCATGTGTGTCCTTCTGGGGCAGCAGTGGGAGACAGGCCTGAGCAGCCGGCGGGCACTGGCAAAGGGGCCTGGCCTCCATTTCTCCCAGTACATGGACAGGAGGCCTGTAGCACTGGAGTGGGGGAGACTTGAGTCTGAGTCCTGGTTTGCCCTTTGGGTGCTGAAGGCAGTGATGTGTCCACAGTGCCCGGCATGCAGGAACCTCCATCCATGCCATCTTGGGTTTAGAATCTCCCTGTTTTGCATTTCCCCCAAAACGGCCTGGTCTTCCCTGCCTCTCCCAGAGGTGCCAGGCCCTCCAGACCCCAGGCTGGGACCCCTGGAGTCTTCCGTGTCTCCTCTCTTGGCCTCTCTCAGTCCAACCTTGCTGCTTCCTAACTTCTAGAACTTGCCTTACTCTCTGTCCTCGCCAACTTCATCCTGCAGCTGGCCTCCACTTCAGAGCATTTCCCTTCCCGAAGTGTCATGTCCTCCAGCCCTGGGAGGGGGAACACACAGGGAGCCATGCCCACCCTGGCTCTTGCCTCCTGCCTTTGCTCTTGCAAGTCCCTCTTGGAGTGCCTTTCCACGTTCTCTCGGCCAAACACAAAGCAAAGGCCACCCACCCTGCAGGTCACCTGTCCTCTCCTCCCAGCTCTCATCAAGACAGAAGCAGCCCCCTTCTCTCCAGGGCTAGCAGCGTTTTGCTGGAACTTCTCTATGGCATGGATTTCATTCTACTTAGAGTTGTGGTTACTTAAAAAGAAAGAGTAAGGCCAGGTGCAGTGGCTAACGCCTGTAATCCCAGAACTTTGAGAGGCGGAGGCGAGAGGACTGCCTAAGCCCAAGAATTTGAGACCAGCCTAGGCAACTTGGCGAAATCTCATTGCTACAATAAATCAAAAAATTAGCCGGGCGGGTGGCAGGCACCAGGAGTCCAGCTACTCTGCAGACTGAGGCAGAAGGGTGGCCTGAGCCCATCAGGTCGAGGCTGTGGTGGCCATGAGCATGTCACTGCATTCCAGCCTGGGCGAAAGACAGAGACTCTGACTCAAAAACAAAATACAATTAATTTTAAAAAGATTTAAAAAAAAAAAAAAAAAGAAAGAAAGAAAGACGGAGAGGGAGGGAGGAAGAGTGAGAGAAGCGGGGAGGAGGATACATAGGGAATTCAGACGA
>CAUYQG010180223.1:0-25186 GCA_963574415.1 Tarsius wallacei | reverse complement strand
GACGGAATATTATGCAGCCAAAAAGAAGGACAAATATATGGACTTTGCAGCAACTTGGATGGATTTGTAGCCGATCATACTCAGTGATTTATCACAGAAACAAAGAGCAGAGTTCCATATGTTCTCACTCATAAACGGACCTTGAACAATTATAATGCTATAAGAAAGTGACTGGCAGTAGTGGAAAACTGTCAGGGGAGGGAGGTGGGATTGGCAGTTGAGGGAAACTACTAGGGGAGGAAGGGGCATACCTTATCAACAAGGGTAACTGCATGATCAATGTTTGTATACCTAACCCTGAAATGTACCTCACATCTTTATAACAAAAATTAAAAAAAAGAAATGATATTGTGAAACCATCAATCTTACTACTAGGTATCTACCCAAAAGAAAAGAAACCATTACATGACAAATATACCTGTAACTCCTACGTTCAGTGTGACACTAATCACAATAGCAAAGTCATGGAACCAACCTAAGTGCCCACCAACAATTACTGGGTAAAGAAAATGTGGTATATATACACCATGAAACACTACACAATGTAAAAATGAACAGAATCGTGTTTTTTGCAACAACATAGGTGGAACTGGAGATCACCCTAACTGAACAAACTCACAAACAGAAAACCAACTCCCATATATTCTCACTTATATGTGGAAGCTAATTGGTCATAAAGATGAAAGTAACAGACAATACAGATAATAAAAGATGGCAGGTGGGGAGGAGGATTAAGGTTTGGAAGTTACCTATTGGGTCCAACTTTCACTATCCAGGGAATGGGTCACCTGAAGGCCAGTCTTCACCAGTATGCAATATGTTCATGTAACAAACATGAATTTGCATACCATGCATTTACATTTTTTTTAAAAAAGGAAATTAGTATTGTGGAATTACAAAGCATCAAGGCTAAAGAATAAAGTCCAAAGCTTTAAAACAGTGGGGGTGAGGGCCTAAAAAGGAAGCCTGGGAAGATTTGTTTTAGTCTGCACAGACCTAGCTGTAAATTAGTGCGATTTTTCAAATAGTTTCTACATACCAGGTTGTGTTTTAAACATTATTATGCTCTAAATAGTTTTCTCTGAACATTTTAATGTTTAGTCTAATATAGTCGCTATAGCTACTGGCTCTGTAGCCAGCAAGTAGAGCCAAGAGTTCTCATCTACTATATTAAAGTAAACTTTAAAAAGGTTTAGAGAAAAATATTTAAAACATAATTTTGTATGTAGTCAATCTGTAATGAAATATAAGAGAAAAAAGGAGAAATATTTTGGAAAGGCAGGGGCACAGCAAATGTATTGTTTGTGTAAATTTTTTCTGAAATAAAAAAAAACCCCTGAAGTATGTGCTTTAGCAGATCAAAAAAAGTATATAATAAAGGTCAACAATTGATAACCAAGTATGATTTAGTTACTCAGAGATGCCATGTAAAATAATTCCAGGAATGAAACAATCCAACGTATGTCCATAAATACAGAACGTATTAGACTTCACTTCAGAGCACAAATGATGTCAGAAATTGAGAACTCAGTCACCATTCCAGTCTAATGAATCAAAATTTTGATTTTAACAAGATTTTGAGAATATTTACATACTCATTATATTTAACAAGCATTTAATTTTCCTTATGACCAAATAACCATAATTTGATATCTTCTTTTTTTGATGTAGGTATTTATTGTTGTAAACTTTCCTCTCATAACTGTTTTGAGGGCATCCCAGAGGTTTTGGTATGTTATGTTTCCATTTTAATTTGTCTAAATTTTAAAAAAATTTCCTTTTAATATTTTCATTGATCCATCGATTGTTAAGGAGCATTTCATTTATTTTTCATGTATTTGTAAAATTTCTGAGGGTTTCTATGTTGATTTCTAGTTTTATACCACTGTTTTCGGAAAAGACAGTTAATATTATTTTGATCTTAACAAATATGTTAAGACTTGTTTTGTGGCCTAACATACAATCTATCATGGAAAATATTTTATATGCAGGTGAGAAAAAAATGTGTATTATGTAGCTGTTGGATGGGGTGTCCTGTAAATGTCTGTTACATTCATTTGGTCCAGAGTATATTTTTTTGTTGATTTTTTTCATTTGGATGATCTGCCTATTGCAGAAAGTGGGGTATTGAAGTCCCTTACAATTATTGTTGTAGTCTATCTCTCCCTTTAAGTCATCAGTGAGATAGAGAATAAAGTTTTTCTTTAATGTGCTATCAGACTAAATATAAGATAATTTAAATTTCAGAGAAAACACAAAAGTTGTTTCAGAAAAGTATAACTCAAAATAAATTAAACAAAAATTTGACATAATTATGGGTGCTTAAATTAGTAATAAAAAATAATTGATAATCTTTTGATGAATGGGTATCTTGCCTTATAGTGATATATGTTTAGTGATACAGTATGATGCATTATTTTTCTACTCAAACCATATAATCTGTATCCCTTGTTGAATATTTAATTATTTAATAATATTTTATTAAAAAATGTGTTGCTTTAAAGTTTAACCTAAACAGAATGTAATTACCTAAACAGAAATATTAAATCATAGCTATAAGATTTTATATTTGTATTTATATTTATTCCCTGCACTCACTATACATAGCAGAAAGTAGAATCTACAGTTAATAGAGAAAAAAAACATTTATATTCATGTAAAATATTACAAAGATAATACAATATTTAAGAGGAAGATTTAAGTATATTATTTGGATCTCTTTCAGTCTAGTGTGAGTAGCTTCCTGGGAAATTCTAGTCATTACACCTGGAATCAAGTCCCAAGGCTCTCTTGTCAGCTGGGTTGGATTATATGCTAGGCTCCTTATAATAGCTCAGGTTTTAGAGCCACCTGTATACACACTTGGTGAGTATTGAGTGGAAAGGGCACTTCTAGGAAGAGGTGTTGGGAGCCAGGTAAGATACTAGGACCAGAAAGGGCAGGTCAAGAAGACAGAGACTGTTAAGGTCTAAACTGGAGGGCAAAGGATAGAGCAGAGAGGGAGGGAGGGAGAGTGGACAGGCAGGTAGGTACTCAGAGTCAAAGAACTGCAAATCAGAGATAGAAGAGTAGAAATATCGGGAAGAGGGGTGCAGAGAAAAAGGTTCCAACAGAATATTGTTGGAATTAGTGATATATCAGCAAGGAGTTTGCAAGCAAATATTTTTTTTTCCCCCGAAAACTTCAAAGCCAGTTAAGGAAAGGAGATGGAGAATAGTTATTGGGATTCTGTGTGGCCCTAAATGTGATACATATTGTATATTTTATTGTTGCTTCATTCTGTCTTGAAATTTGATAAATTAGTTAAGAAATAAGCTTTTTGAGTCCTTTCACTTGGCATCAATTTGCTTTGTTGTAAGATTCTCACATTCTGAGCTCCCTCTAGTTCTCTTAAGAGTAAACATTTGTATTTAGAAAGAAGTACTTTAAATACATCTTGTCATTTTGACCATTATAGAAACAGCTAAAAATAGGCATATCAGGGATATTTTTAAAGTCCAAAGTTTACAGATGAGGGAGCATAGATGGGAATGAGTTGCCAAGATTCTACCTCCAGTCACTGAAGGAGCAAGAACTTCTATCTTTATCTTTATTATTTTGTTTGGTTAGAATAATATACATCCCAATATCCACCATGTCCTCCATGACAAACTCCTGGGTACAGAAATCTATATTTAGGGCTAATGCTTTCTGTTTCTAACTTTCTCACCATCAGTCAAACCTTGGAATATCATCAAACAAACAAATAGACAAACAAAAAACCAGACACACAATGTAGTTCAAGGCAGATTCATTGGCACTATCCCTAAATATCTGGATTTATTTTATCTGGGTTAAAAATCTTGGCTTCACATATTTAAAAAGCTTCCCAAATGATTTTAATGTGCAGGCATGACTTACAAGCACTAATCTAGTCCAATCTAGATACGTTTTTTTAAAAAGCCCAGAATGGATGCTGTACTTTGAGTTCATAACAAGCTTGTGTTGAATAGAAAACCACGATCAAATCCCAGGTATTTTGATGCTTGGTTCACTACCAAAATGGTGAGGTTGATAGGTTTGTGGGCGATATTTTCTTACCTTCTTGGTGAAGGGAGGTTTAAGCCACCTCTTTACTAACACCTTTCACTTCTTCTACTGTCCCATTTAATATAAATCAGATTTTAAAAAATTTTTTTCAATGCCTCATCTTGCCTTGTACCATTTTATCCTGTTTTGTTAACTCTTTTTTTCCCCAAATATGTTCAAATCTTCAGTTTCTATCATGTTTTCTATACTTTAATTCAGACTATCATTTTTTTCAATTTTTTTCTTTTAAAGATGTGGAGTACAATTCAGGGTTAGGTATACAAATATTCATTATGCAGGTATCCTTGTTGATGAGGTGTGCCCCTTCCTCCCCTGCAGTTTCTCTCAACTACCAATCCCACCCTCCCTCTCCTGGTAGTTTCCTACTGCAGTCAATCCTTATAGTATTATGACAATTGTTCAAGCAGACTGTCATTTTAAACTAGACACGTTAGCATCAGTTGGTCTTGGTTTTCTACTACACGCTACTACTTTTTGAGTTCTTTCACTTGGCATCAACTTGCTTTGTTGCAAGATTCTCATATTCTGAACTCTCTCTAGTTCTCTAAAGAGTAAACATTTATATTTAGAAAGAAGTACTTTAAATAATCTTGACATTTTGACCATTATAGAAACAACTAGAAATAGGTATATCTAGGATATTTTTAAAGTCCAAAGTTTACAGATGAGGGAACATAGATTCTCATATTCTAATTTTGTTTACATACATCTTTTGCAACCAGTTGCATTTAAGTTTGATGCATTGCTCAATATTAATATTTTACTTAATGGATTTGATTCAATCCTTAAAAAAGTAAAAATATATATTCCTTTATAATATTTTGTCTTAAACATTTTAATCCAAATACAGGGATGTATAAAATAGGAATCTTTTTATGTTTTAAAAAATTGTTAACAAATTGGCCAAACTTTATTTATCACATAATTAGCTCTTTTTTCTAGTGGTATAAGATACCATTGTCATAATTTTTTATCTTTATTCATTTTTTTAGAATACTTTTCTTGGGATATATAGTTATGCCTTTGACAATGTTACACTTCATTAATAACAATGACTATAGTTTACATTTTCAAATATCAAAGGACAAGCCCCTTCTTGTTTACTCTATTATACTAAATATATTTACATGTTTATAGTACATAATATATATTAGGATCCCCACTTCACTATTTATTAAAAATTATTTTGTCATTGATTGATAATGCTTTGTATTTATGTCTTAATTAATGGATGAATTCACATCTGTTAATTATTGAAAATTCCTGTATTCAGGAAGGAAATTAAGAAATAGAGAACTTTCTTTATATTCCTTAATAAATTTTTACAGACCCTCTTCTGCCACAAAACAGAACATTTTTGTTATACTAATACATTTCATAGTTTTGTGGCTTTTGTAAATAAAGCCTTATTTTCCTAAAATTTTCTCAGTAGTTAATTTTGTGAACAGGAAAATCTATTGATTTGCGATATTGATTTCTGTATAGTTACTTTGATAAACTCTATTTTAAGAGTTTACAGTATATTCTTTTGGATTTTTTTAGGTTAAAAACAAGCAATTAAAACTTACTTTTTTTCTCAAAGTGACACAGTTTTCTTCTATTTATGTTCTTTTATTATCTGCTAATAGTATTCCACAAAATGTTGAAAAGCAGTGTAATAATAAATGTAGTATCTTGTAACTGATTTTGATGGAAATGCTTTTAATAGGTCACCAGTAAGTTTGCTTGCTCTGAATTTCTAGGAGATGCCCTTAATTTTTTCTAAATATTAAAAATTTTATTATAAATTCCAATGAATTTTCTGAATTTTTTCTTACCTCCTGAGAAAATATTTTCCCTCCTTTATTCCATTAGTGTAGTTGTAGTTGTACTAGTGATAGATTTCTAGTAACTGAAAATTTGAATGTCATTGAATGATTTTTTCACTTATAAAACAAAGTCAGTAGTGTTAAAATGCAATATTATTTCAAAGCAAAGTTCCATCTACCTTGCTACTAAGTTATTTATAATGTTTGCATCTATAATAATAGGTAATTAAATTAATAATTTTTCATCTTTTTATATTCTTTAGGTAGGATTTCTCAACCTTGGCGCTGTAGACATTTGGGGCTGGATAATTATTTGCTGTGAGGGGTTGTCTTGTGCATTTTAGGATGTTTTAGCAGCATCCATGGCTTTTGCCTATTAGATGTCAGTGACATTCCCTCTCTAGTGTGGCATCCAATGTATTCAGACATTGCCAAATGACCCCCGAAGGGCACAATGTCCTCTTTTCTGGGGTACATAGATTTATAAAAGATAGAATTAGTCTCATTTTTTTCTTTAAGCTTGGTAGAACTTAAAAACCAAAACACATACTCTAATTCTTTTTGTTGACAATTTTTTTTTCTGTCATTACCATTTCTTATATGCAGATTTTATTTCTTAGGCCAGTTTGGTGACTGATTTTTATGAACTTCGCAGCAACCTGGATGGATTTAGAGTCTATCATACTTAGTGATCTATCACAGAAACAAAGAACAGAGTACCATATGTTCTCACTCATAAGTGGACCTTGAACAACTGTCATAATACTATAAGAAAGGGATTGGCAGTTGAGGGAAACTGCCAGGGGAGTGGGGGGGAGGGCACACCTCATCAACAAGGTTACCTACATAATAAACATTTGTATACGTAACCCTGAACTGTACTCCACGTCTTTAAAATAAAAACTTTTATTAAAATGTGGGCAAAAAACATGAATAGACGCTTCTCAAAAGTAGACATATGAACAGCCAACAGATACATAAAAATAAAGCTCTGCCTCACTAATCATCAAAGAAATGCAAATCAAAAACCACAGTGAGACACCACCTAGCTCCAGGCAGGATAGCTGTCATTAATAACCCAAAAAACAACAAATGCTTGAGAGGATGTGGAGTAAAGGGAACACCTTTACACTGTTGGTGGGTACAACAATGGGCAACCTCTATGGAAAACAATGTGTCAATTTCTAAAAGACCTAAAATGTGACCTTCCATATGACCCAGCAATTCCCTTTCTGAGCATATACCCAGAGGAACTCAAATTTTTCTACAAAAAAAAAGATATCTGCATACCCATGTTTATTGCAGCACGATTCACAATAGAAATAACATGGATCCAAGTGCAAGTGGACTGGATTTTTAAAATGTGGTACATATACACAATGGAATATTAGGCAGTCATAAAGAAGGACAAAATAATGGACTTCACAGAAACTTGGATGGTCTTAGAGTCTATCATACTCAGTGATCTATCACAGAAACAAAGAACTGAATACCAAATGTTCTCACTCATAAATGGACTCTGAACATTTATCATAACACTACAATAAAGGGACTGGCAGTAGCAAAACCCTGCTAGGGGATGGAGGGGACATATAACATCTCTAAGGGACCTGATCCTAAATCAGTGAGGACCAATGGCAGGACAAAACTTCACTTGTATGTATATCACTTATGTACCTAATTCTGATTTGTACCCCACATCTTTAAAATACAATATATTAAAAAAGAAATAAACCCAATGTCAACCGAAGGAAGGAAGGAAGGAAGGAAGAAAGGAAGGAAGGAAGAAAAAGCCCCGAAGCTAAGCTCATTTTCTCCATTCCATAACCCAACTCAACCAGGCTAGAGGAGAGAATAAAAACCACATATCTGCCATAGTGCTGCTGGTGAACTCTCCTTGAATAAGACAGGCACATGGTGAGATGAAAATACAACTTCCTGGTTAAATGCCTATGCCAAAGAATGTTGATTACATAAATTGATCTCTCCCAGGAAGGTAATGACTAGAGATGGGCTATATAGGTCTCTTCTCCTGAGCCGATTCTGGTCAATGGTTTTACCAATAATGTTGCTTCTTATTAAAAGGAGGAAAGTGTGATAAACCATTCACTGATTAATTCATTTTTTCAATGAATAATATTGAGTATTTTCCATATGATAAACATTGAGCTGAGGGCTTTACAAAGAAAAACAGGAGAGCTTCTGTCCTAAAAAAGCCCAATTTAGGGGTGGATGAGACAGAGGTTTAACATTTAAATAAATTTTCAGAATACAGTCCCGGTATACTTTAGGGCCTCAGTAAATTCCCACTGAATAAACACAGCAGCTTCTCATTTGCGTCTTTCTATATGCACACAGTTTTTTTGTGTGCACTGTAGAACTTTATTCTCTTTCTCTGCCTTTATTTGAAGAATTCATACTTGTCCTTCAGGTTTCAACTTTGATGTTAGCTTTTTCAGAAATCTTTTTTGGACCCACTCACTCCTACTCAGGCAAGGAGGTGTACCCTTCTCTATGCTTCCACTGCATCTCTGACTCTGGTAACACTTGGTTTTTATTGTGCAATTCCCATCTACTTTCCCATTTCTCTGACTAGTCCATATACCCCTTGGGGACAGGATCTTTGTCTTACACATTTCAGTATCTCTAGAATTCAACTTACTATGTGGCAAATCACAGGGGTCCAACACATTAGATGATTATCTAATATGAAATTTAATGGAGTGCTGCCACCAGGACCGAATCTTGGTGAAATGATTTTTTTACGGTTTCTTCTACCTTGAAGATTTTGAAGGGGATTAAATATAATAGTTGAAGACTTCAGTCCTTAAATTAAATGACTGCCAGACTACACTTTGTAAAGAGGCCATACTGGAGAACCATAAACAAATCCCAAACATCCATACCTTTTCTTTTGTTTTTATGAGTAATTGACTTGTAACTTCATTTTCCATGGTGTTGTGTTCAACTAAGTACTATTTGCTAAAATTTAGCTTCTAAGCACATTATTAAGACTTGCTAAAACAAATTACCATGCAAAAACTAACACTGACCTATTGCTAGCTTACTGAGGACTGAAAGTCAATATTTCTACCAGAAGTCTGGATTCTACAAAACATTACAAGTATAACTTACTACTTTCCATGCATTAGATCGTTGTGATTTGTTGTTTTAGTATTGAGTTATTATCTAATTCTAATTACAACGCTAAGTAATTTTTATTTACTGTTACCAACGTTTTACCGAGAAGACAGAGGTAACAGAAAAATGAGTTAATTTCCCAAGGAGATTCAGCTAGCAGGAGATAGACCAGACTTGGACATCAGGCTCCAGAACACGCTTTGTAATTTCTCCGCTATATTTCATCTTAGCATTTGTAGAGTTGTTAGGCTTGAGCTATTGTGAGTGGCCCGTGGTTAAACAAAAAAGTCAGACAAATGCTTTTCAGTCTAGAGGTAGAGGCATGTGGGATGGGAGTAAGGAAGAAGGTACCTACTGAGAGATATAATTGTTTTCAGTGATTGGTGCATGGATAGTATAGTGGCAAGAAAGGGGAAAACGGGGCGAATGAAGGAAAGAATGAGGAGGGGGAGGGTTAGAGGAAAGAGGAAGGAAGGAGGGAGGGAAAAGGAGAGGGAGAGAGGAGGAGAGGGGAGGGGGGGAGGGATGAGAGGTGGGAGGAAAGGGGAGCGTAGGGGAGAGAGGGGGGCAGAGGCAGGCTGACTTTTATCTTAAGTATAAGTTTAAAACCTAAACACAGTTCAGCATAAAGCATGCACATACTAAACCTGAGCCTGTTATATAATATTTTTAAAACATATACCATATAAGCAATCTTTTCAGACAAAAGCTTTAACCAAATATGTGACAGTTCTCTGAATCATTTAGCTCATGGGACTTACTAAACCGATTACTTTTTTCCCCAATTACCTGGGTTTCAAATTTATTGCTCACTTGCCTCCTTTACTTCTAAAATAAAGCACAGATCCACATTTACAATTTGATCAAAATCATCATGATGAATATTTTTAAGGCTTTGTCAGCTGTGATTGTGCTGATTTTTAATGATAGCCCCCAACTAATCAATAGATAATTTAATTTGAAAATGTGAGGCTATAAACTATAATGTTCTGCTTGGTATTTTCTTACTAATTGAAAAGATGGCTCAGTTAGCTTTTACTCAGAAAGCTCAGAAGACCTGTCTCTTAAAGACCAATATTGATGGGTGGAATGACTTAAGACAGCCCTACAACCCAGGGCCACACATGGTTGACGTTAGCTCCGGCTAGAATCTCTGATCCTCCTCCATGTGAAGTGAGTGACCGGTCATCTCTGTGCCTTACACCAAGCCTGTGACTTGTGCTAATTTCCCCTCCCACAATTATTTTATTAATTTTCAGAAAAAGGGAGGGATTGACTCTAATATTTCAGGGCATGAACTTAGTCTGTTTTACCAAAATGAGTCAATAAGGAAATGATTACAGTAAGCCAGCATGTAACTGGATTGAATGAAATTGTCCAGAAGACTTACGGTCCTTCTAAAACTACTTACAACCTATCTTTTCACATAACACCCAGTCCAGGATGATTGTTGTTATCCTTGGTGTTTTAATTTTTTTTTAAATACATGAATTACCTAGATATCAAAATATCATTGATCAAGAATCAAAAGATAGCTCATGTATTCCATTTGTCTTAAAAAAAAAAAAAGATAGACTCCATCTTGAGTCCCCTTCCACCTTAATAAATACCAGAAAAGTGAGTGCCAATATTCTCCTCTAGGTTTCAAAATCAGTTGCCTTTTAAAAACATTTGCAGTCTGTTTTCTGCTCAGAGACATGACATGTTCATTACAGACTATTTGGAGAATAAAGACCCTCAAGCTAGAGGAAACGATGTTTACTTTGGTGTCTGTACATATTTTTTGTCTTAAGATAACAGATTTCTACTGTCCCTTTTTCTTTTAATGAGAATAAGATCACACTGAGTTTGAAGTTCCTATGGCTGCATGCCAAGTGTCTTCCGGTGTGATTGAGTACTCTTCCACCAAATCACTTTTAATGCACTTGAAGGCTACACATTCAAAAACTTAAAAAGGGCTGATACAAAATAGCTTGTCAACTAACATTTGTTAAATAATGAATAAATAAACTCATGAATTCCAATGTAGGCTTATTCCCTACTGGATTTCCTCAATTCTCTGTTATAGGCCATTTGTGTAATTTTCAGGTTGTTGCTATCATAAACATCCTCGCAAATGAACATCCTCATATGCAAATTGTTGCATGCATCCCTTATTCTTTCCTTAGCATAGTTTTCGTGGCATGAATTTAGGTCCATGAAAGGCAATGCACTGTTATGTCTAATAAAAACCATTGTTAAAGTTGAAATTTAAGAAAGGGAAAAGGGAAAATGAAAACAGATAATTGATCTAAATAAAACCCTGCATGTAAAAGAAGAAAGAAGCCCTGCCACAGAAATACTGGGACTCATAACCTAACAATGAAATGACAATAATTGTCAGGTGGGCAGAAACTGAACACACACACATACACACTGTCACATCTTTAAATGAAGTTGGCTGAGTAAAGAATTAATTGGCATATCAAGGATAGGTAATATTAAACTCCACTGATTCTACTGCATTTCAACTTTCCTTCCAGTAGAATCTAATTTTGCTGCCTGCTTTATAACAGAAACCTTCAATAGCAAGAAAGAGTTGACCTATTCTTATGACAATATGACCAGCTCATCATTGTCTGGAGAGATTTCAGTTAAAGATCCATGTTCTAGTAAAATAAAAAAAGCAAAGGTTCTTCCCTTTTCTCCACTCTTTTCCCTCCTGCCCTGAGCACACATCACCCTCCAGTCCATACATTTTTATTAGGAAAAGGTTTCTTATCTCTTTAGGGTGAACACATTACCTGGAATTAAATATATATATTTTTTAATTTCTAAAATGATGGCTCCTTTGCCCCCTACCAACAAGTTTTAAACTGCCTGTAATCAGGGTCCTTGGAAATCAATGTAAGCATTTAATGTGAAATTTCTTTTCTTTTTCAATTAAAATTTATTAAAATGATGATGCATCTAGCCACTGACACAGCCTGCGCTTTTGAAGTCTTAGCCATAAAAATCTTAGCATTTTACCATCAAGGAGATTAGTAGCTTAGTACAGTTTGGGAATGTTTAGGAGCATGGTTACATTCTGTTTTGAGTGATATTTAAATTGCTTTAATATAGTCCAGGCTGGACTCTCATGTCAATTAATCAGTGCCAAGGTTCTGTCTAACATTTTGCTACAAACTGGGTTCAATTGTAATTTGTCAACTCTAGCATCCGTTGCTATGACAAATAGCTTCAGTCTGGTTAATCTTTTGAACATAATAGCATTCTGCTACTTTGATAAATCTATTATGTCATAGTTTACATATGCTTTGGGGAAAATTTTTATTGGGACATTTTACACTAAATTATCTCTAGCTCATACTAACAAAGCAAGTGGAGGGCTGACGCTGATGGTAGCTTCCCAGTATCTCAGCAATGTTATCTTGCATCTCAAAAACTCACAAAGAGTTGTTAAGAGGACAGTTTCTGAAATCATACAATATAGTGTCAATATCATGGCTACGCATGTACTTACTTGAGTCATGTACTTAACTTTTTATACCCTGAATTTTTGCACTGGAATAACAAAGATAAAAGTTTGAACCTACTTCTTAAGGGTGTGATGGTTCAGTGTAATATAGTACAGTGTCTGACATTTTTTAAAGAGTCAATAAGTCCTGGATGTTGCTGTAATTATTTTTAAAATTATTTTTAAATTATTTTTATTAATACATAATCATTATACATTTTTATGGAGTAAAAGTGATATTTTGATACATGTACACAATGTGTAATCATCAAAATGAGGTAACTGAGGAATCCATCACTTCAAACATTTATGATTTATCTGTACTGGGAACTTTTCAGATATTTTTCTTCTAGTTGTTTTGAAATATGCAATAAATTGCTGTTAACTATTGTCATCCTACTGTGCTATTGAACACTAGAACTTATTCCCTCTATCTAAGTGTATGTTTGTATCCATTAATCAAGCTCTCTTCATCCCCCACTCTCACCCCATCCTTCCCAGCCTCTGGTAATCACCATCCTATTCTCTTCTTCCATGAGATCAACTTTTTCGCTCCCACAGATAAGTGAGAAAATATGATACCTGTCTTTCTGCACCTGATTTATTTCCCTTAATATAATGATCTCTAGTCCCATCCATGTTTCTGTGAATAATAGGATCCCGTTCTTTTTAAAGGCTGAATGGAATTACATTGTGCATATATACTACGTTTTCTTTAGCCGTTCATTCTTTACTGTTGTAAACAGTGCTGTAATAAACATGGAGATGCCGGCATCCGTTTGATACAACAATTTTCATTTCTTTGAATAAATATGCAGTAGTGGGATTGCTATATTATATGGTAGCCCTATTTTTAAATTTTTTGGAAACTACCATACTGTTTTTCATAATGTCTGTGCCAATTTATATTTCTACCAACAGTGTGTAAAAGTTCCCTTTTTCTACATCATTACTGGCATCTGCTATTTTTTGCCTTTTTGATACTAGCCATTCTAACTAGGGTGAGATGAATCTCATTGTCACTTTAATTTTCATTTCTCTGATGATTAGTGATGTTGAACATTGCTTCATATACCTATTGGCCATCTGTATGTCTTCTTTCAAGAAATGTCTATTCAGATTCTTTGTCCACTTTTTAATGGGATTATTTGCTTTGTTTTTGCTGTTTAGTTGATTGAGTTTCTTATATATACTCTGGATATTAGTGCCTTTCAGGTTAAATAGTTTACAAATATTTTCTCCTATTCCACAGATTGTCTCTTCACTTTGTTGATTGTTTCCTTTGTTATGCAGAAAACTTTTAGTTTAATAGAGTCTCATTTGTCTATTTTTGGTTTGTGGTTTGTGCTTTTGAAGTCGTAGCCATAAAATCTTTGTCCAGACCAACGTCCTAGAGTGTTTTACCTACATTTTCTTCTAGTTGTTTTACAGTTTCAAGTTTAAGTCTTTAACTCATTTTGAGTGAATTTTTGTATATGGTTGAGAAATCATTATTTTGATTATGGATATTCAGTTTTCCCAGAACTATTTATTAAAGAGGATGCCCTTTTCCCAATGTATGTAATTATTACATAAGATTTGCTATATGTAAATGTCAATACAGTACATTTTTACAATGGTTGAAAACATGTCGATTTTTAAAGGTGTCTAGCATAATTGCCAAAATAAAACTTGCAAAAAGTGTTTGTTGCCAATGGAGATGGGCAGTTCCCAGATGGCCACTCCCTAGGGGGCACCTCATTGTGCACTGTCATCCACATGAGACTGATGTGATTGCAGAAGTGGGTACTTATTGACCTCAGCTAGCACTTGAAACCGACTGTAAATTGCCCCTCTCAGTCTTAACACACAGGATGCTTCCACATGGGGAAAGTGCATCAGCTGCAGTTTCCAGCAATACATTCTCAAAAAGTCAATTTCACCTTTTGGCAGCACTGAATCCAGATTACTTTAAGTATAATAGCTCTGCATAAGGGCAATAGTTAAAAGAAAGAGAGGAAAAAAAGAAGCCCAAAGTACAAGGGGTGACAAGTAGTTGTTTTTAATAATAGGAAAGTAATGCCACAAGAAAAGAATTCTCTGGTTTTATACTTATAGCAAAGTGATTAAAAGTTGTTTTTATTATAGTGCTAATTCCTTACAGTAAAAACAGCCACAGTACTCCATGATAAAAAATTGAAACAACACAATGCCCTGCTGACTAAGAGATAAATGAAACATCAAAACCGTGGTAAATATTTAAGGTGTTCTGACAGGTTATCTTGGCATTAAAACATTCCATTTCCTGCACCTCTTTCCTCTCCCGCTCTCTCTGTCTCTCTCATTTTTTCTCTCTCTCCAAAAGCATACCCATGTATAAAGGCATGCTCCCTAAAATTTCAACAATACCCAGCCATTGCAAAAATGTCATTGAAGCCAACTTGTAGAGATAAATGTTATGTGGAAATTAATGCTATGGGGGAAGCAGTAAAGATACAAGCAACAATTTAATTTTTCTCATGAAAAAGAGGAGCTGAAATTGTGAATAAACCACCAAAAAAGGACTTCATACACTGAATCTTCAACTGTGGGTTTTGAAATACCATTCCCAAGATGACTTTGCTTTCACACATAATTTTAACACCAATTTAGGTGAAATGTTTCAGGGAGATAATTATAAACAACACCATTTATGCAATTTGGATTGAGGATATTGAGTTAGAGGAGAGTCAGCAATGCATTTCTGGAAATTGATCTGAATAAACAGGTGAACATTCTGATCTGAAACCCAGAGCAGAGACCCTTGCATAGCCGTAGTTGCCTGAGTGCTGAGTTTTGCAAGCAATTTATACTCTAAAAAAAATACTGTCACAATATGAAGTGAAATGTGTGTCTTTGCACTGTTTAGAATACTCAGGTAAAATTGTGGGTGTCTTTATTTTTTTATTCTGAAGGCTATATAGATGTACTTATATATACATACATAAGTATAAGTATAGATAACATATTTAATTATAAATACTATATATACTAAATATATACATATACATATATAAGTATATAAAATACACATAAGTACATTTAAGTGTATGAGTAGTTATACTATATATATATACACACACACACACACACACACACACACACACACACACACACATATATAGTATAAAAGTACTCAGCAATCACTGGGTATTAGAAGATAACCCAGTAAAAATCATCGAAATCAACACCTAGCCCCAAAAGGCACTCTTCTCTTCTCCTTCAGTAATTAAGCATTCAAACCAGTAAACAGCTTGGTTGGAATGATTTTATGACAAATGACCGAGAGCATATCAACCGTAAAACTCAGTTCGGCAAAAATCCCTCAAGCCCAGGAAACTCAATCAATGCAGAGCAGGCAGCAGCCTCCGCAATGGCAGCGTTCTCTCCCTCCGAGTTGCATAAATCCAAGGAGGCCAGACTTGCTCCACTAACTTTGACATAAGAAACAAGTGAGGAGGAGGGCACCAGGCTCAGGGTGGGCAGAAGAAAAAGGAAGAAATACATGTCCTTTTATCTTTTGTTCTGTTGCTTCTTCTACTTAAAGGAGTTGATGAAGGGAACACGTTGCACGGTTTCCAATAAGAAAGATGTAACAAACAGTCAAAGAAAAGAAGTAAACAAGTAGGTACATGGTAGGCGATGAAGAGGGGGAATACTGGGTTAGAAAAAAATGATCCCACTGCAGCCATGGTCCCTAAAGCCTCTGTGAATACAAGAATGTGTGCTATATGCAAGCATACAATTTTACCTCAGTCTATGAGCTATCCACATGATTATCAACATTTTTACTCTATTTCTCCAATATTGTTTTATGCACATTTTCAAACAGAGCAAAGTTGAAATAACTTTACAGTCAATATCTACATACCTACCTCCTTCATTCTACTATGAGCATTTTACTATACCTGCTTTATCCCAGATATTTCCATCTGTTCATCCTTCTATTCATCTACCAACCCATCTTATTCTTGGTGTCTTTTAAAGTAAAATCCAGACATCATTAAAATATCCCCTTTAGCATACATGACATTACCTCAGATTCTATATTTGTTTTTGTTTGGAGCTGAGATCTCAGTCTGTCAACTGGGCTGGAGTGCAGTGGCACGATCATGGCTCACCACAGCCATGACCTCCTTCCGGATTCAGGCAATCCTTCTGCCTCAGCCTCTCAAGTAGCTGGGACTACAAGTGTGTGCCACCATGCCTAGCTAAGTTTTTTAAAAAAACGTATTGTAGAGATGAGGTCTTGCTATGTTGCCCAGGCTGGTCTCAAGCAATCCTCTCATCTTGGCCTCCCAAAGTGCTGGAATTACAGGCATGAGCCACTGCGTCCAGCCACTATATTTGCATATTTTATGCCACTACTTCCTAATACTAATATATAACTACAATGAAATAGTTAAGATACATTTTGGAATTTGGACAAATTTCCTAAAAAAGTACACATTTTAATTAAAATTTTGTTTTTCCCTTCTTGAAAGCAACCAAATAAAAGTATTACCGATCCGTGTCTTATAAACACACTGCCAACAGGGAGCTAAAGATTCTCTAGAAGGGCCGGGCTCGGTGGCTCAGTCTGTAATCCCAGCACTTTGGGAGGCCAAGGAGAGAGGATTGCCTGAGCCCATGGGTTCAAGACCCGCCTGGGCAACTTGGTGAGACCTTGTCTCTACAATAAATCAAAAACTAGCCAGGTGTGGTAGCACATGCCTGTGGTTCCCACTACTTGGAAGGCTGAGGTGGAAGGATCCCCGGAGCCCAGCAGGTTGAAGCTGCAGTGGCTGGGAACATGCCACTGCACTCCAGTCCGGGAGACAAAGTGAGACTCCAACTCAAAAAAAAAAAAAAAAAAAAAAAATTCTCTAGAAGAACAGATACATTTAAATATGTGATTCTAAACAGTAAGCAGAGAGGCTGATGGTAGAAAAGTAGACCTTCACTGCAAAAACTTTAAAAAGTGAAAGAACAAATTTGAGCAGGAATAAAGTTTGATTATTTTACTGCCAACATGAAAGGGTGAAAGTCAAGATGCAATATGGTAAGGAGGAGTAGAAAAGTCTGAAATCGAGAGAGATGTTCATTGCATGAAATGAATACACACAAAGGTGTGTGTGTTACAGTTGTTTCTGATATTCCAGGCAGGGGACTAGAAGAACATTATGGCAAGGTGCCACATGAAAAGCCTAAAGATGTTTACAATGTTTAGCGGAGCGTATCTATCCTACTCTTCAGACATGTCTGAATTCACTTTCAAAGATGAACAAACATGGAAAAAACACAGCTTCCAGCTGACTGCAAGGTCTAGTTATGGAGAATGTCATCTTGGGCCTCCAAATCCTACAAATTCTTGAAAAATGAAGCCATCCCTTCTTCGTGGCAGATTTCTCGGTTCATTCTCCCCACTTTTCTCATATGGATGTAGCATATTAATTAGATTGAGATCATTCCATTTCACCCAATAATGTCAAAGTTATTGGAGGTTTGGAGTGCATCCAAATTTCATTTCAATCTATCGCTTCAATGTTATAAATGACTAATCAATATTTTTAATATTTTTCCATCTTAATGTTTTCTGATGGAACAAAGCCAGCACATCCTACAAGAAATATGCAGATTACTAAGGTTCTACTTTGAACATAATGGAATGCAAAACACTCGTTTTATGGTACATGCAGGCAGTGGGTCACTGGCATAGATGGACGCTCAGCAGGAGCTGGAGAAATTAATACCTCTGTGAAGTCAAAAGCAGTAGTAACTTGTTACTGAGTCACCTATTCCAACTGGGATCCTATTAAAGTGCTTGATTTGAAGGCAAGGACATAAAATCTCAATTAAAAATATTGTTTGTTAAAGTCTGGACTCATGCTGGCACCCGAGGAAAATCATATAAACCAGCGGCGCATCTCCATCTAAAATTCAATTATGGAAGTTCAAGATTGTAGTGGGCCGGAGACAGCTTTGTTATGAAAATAATAACAAGTGGGTTATGTTAACCACCCATTCCTCATAAGACTACAGGGACAGTAAATGGCACAGGCTCAATCCCCAGAATTACCTCTTCTGACTTTATCCGTTTATACCTTTTAGGTAGCAAGCCTGAGATAACCAATGGACTCACAAAATAAAATAGTATTTTTGGTTTTCTTTGACATTTCATGAGTCTGAGACCAGTAAAGTTCCAGACTCCCAAATCAGATGTATGGAGGAAGTGCTATATGTTCTAACTTTATAATTCCTTATCCAACTAGAGACCCCATACTGTTTTACTTACAAATGAGGCAGAGAGTTTCTGTTGAAGGAACAAGACATAGAAATTCAGAATATTCAGTCATCAGGGTATAAATGTCCCAAGAATATGGACCACCTTCTTTCAAGAAACCATCTAGCTTGTTCCTCTTGGTCTAACATATCTTCTAAATGCATCTTCAAGTCCAATACACTTCTCTGGTAGGGGCTGGGTTATTTCTCGCTATACCACTGCCACACTGCCCCTAGGCAACTACTTTCCATTCACTCTACAGTCAATACAAGTGGCCTTCTGATAATACTCATAATATTTTGAACTTATCAATTTTTATTCCTTTTAGTGCTTCTGCCATTTTGGGGGGGCGGTTCATTTCACCTCTTCCACATTGGCAAAACGTTTCCCTTTGAGGACTTTAACATACAGGGAAGCAAAAAAAAAAAGTCACTTAGGGCAAGATCAGGTGAGTAGAGAGGGTGGGTCATGGAGTCATGCTGTTTTTTGGTGAAAAACTTCCAGCCACACAGCTTGGTGTGGACAAGTACACTCGCAAATCACCAATCATGAAATAGGCAAATGCATTGAATGAATCTCAAAAAAAAAAAAGAAAAATGCACTGAAACCAAACGTAGCCTCTCACACAATGCTAGCTGGTGCACAGATGTCAATGGATTCCTAGAACTACTTACGTAGCTGGGGAGTACTACATGGGACCTGCACTCTAAAAAATAATTCGTTTTTTGGGTGTTCCCCCCTCATACATCCCTTTTGGCATTCATTGTTACTATTTGCTTGTTTGTGGTTTTTTTTTTTTTTTTTCTGTTTTCGCCATTGAAGTAATTAGTCTATAAAGGCAAGGACCTGTCTCTCACACATTACTCTATCCCCAGACCAGACAACAGACCCTTAATAATACCAGTAAATGACAACTGACTGAATGAATGAATAAATACTCCATCCTAGCACCACTGCTGGTGCCATTTTTATTTGGGTCCTAATGTGTTTTTGTTTTTTTGTTTGGTTGTTTGTTCTTCGCAACCCTTATGGTGATGGACAAGGATGCCATTAGATACCATACTCTCGCCACCAGTTTGTTTTAACATTCTTCCATCTCTAATATACTGCTGGCAGCAGCACACCGAGAAACATATGTCAGGAAATATTAAATCTGAATAAAAACAGAGTGTTTTGGTAGGCAGAAAACATAAATTACTCCTGAGTCGACCTGGTTTCAGCTCCTGCTGCTATTTTAAGCCCAGTTGCAATTAAATGCCTAAATACCATAATAACGCATCCATCACCAAGCTCCTCTCTCTGACCCATTATTAAAACTAAGAAGTGCTGTGAGGCTATAAGAATTATTCAATACAAATGACTTAACAGCTATTGATGAATTTACCTTTAACAATTGCCCCTGGTAGAGCCCACGATTCAATAGGTTTTGTTATTTCTTTTTCCTTTTACTTTATCCAATACACCACTCAATGCAAATATAACAGCTGTGGTTCTGACAGTAACAGAAAGATCATAACCCCATACACCTCGACTGAAATCTTAATGTTAGCCCCTGGGTGACAGCCACATCAATTTCAAAGATGTCCTTCCAACCCAAGACTGTTAGAGAGAGAAATTCATAAAACTCTGAGAGCACCATCTTTTCATTTGTGTGTCTACTAACTCCCAACACCCTGAGACAGTTAGCTTGGCCCTTATTATATTCTGAGGATGTCGAGAAAGAGAAGCCTTTCAGAAATGTCTTTCCTGCTGACTATTACTCCAAGGGAGACAGAAAGCAAGAGGAAATAAAAACATTTTACATTGCATTCTTCAGTGATTTTAATCATAAGACTGCTCTGTTGACACTGAAAAACTTTCCAAGCTGCTGTTATTCTTAAGCAAGAATTTGTGCACTGCAACTCTTTGGGCTTATTAGTCACTGAGGTCAATAAGATGTGTTACTCCTGATATACTGGTAAGGAAAGAGACCTCAGGAGAAGAACTATATGGGGTCAATAAACTGTGCAATGAATGAAAAGAGACGGAGTTTATTTATTTATTATTTTTTTGAGACAGGGTCTCACTCTGTCACCCAGGCTGGAGTGCAGTGGTGAGATTGTAGCTCACCGCAGCCTTGAACTCCTGGGCTCAAGTTATCCTTCCACCTCGGCCTGCTGAGTACTTGGGACTACAGGCATGTACCACCATGTCTGGTGAATTTTTAAAATTTTCTTGAGGCCTCAAACTCCTGGCTCCTAGTGAGGAGTTTTGAAATAAGGATGGCTGCCCACTAGGTATGTGCTGATAGCCATATTCTTAAGCTCCCCTGAACCTCAGTGTCCTCATCTATAAATTGGGGAAAATATAAGTTCTACCTCCCTAAATGTTCTTAAGTATAAACCACCCAAGAAATTATAACAAAGAAAACCAGGATCCACCGTGTGCTTCCTTGGGTGAACATGAAAAAGCACAGAGACTTGGAGCTTACTCTGAACCAGGCACTGTGTGAAAGGATTCAGATGTACTTACATTCTCTCATATAATTGAGTTGGTGCTATTACTGACTTATTGTACCAGCAAGGAACCCAGACTCGAGACAGATAATTTGCCCAAACAAGATCTTGTATCAAACACACAGCAGAGCAGAATCCCGATCCAGATCTGTCTGAGAGCACAATCTTTTCTCCTGAACACTACCTCATTTTCCTAGTGGTTGCCCAGTAAATGTTGGCTTTCAATACTTTACACTCAACTGTGGACAGAAATGTCAAACTTTTTGTGAATACTCAGATTCGCTCCTCCTGTGATATACCCCCAAGAAATTTTATTCTTCCTTTTCATAAACCTTTATCTCAATTATTTTCTGAGGTCTATGTTCTTCCTTAGACAAAGTCCTTGCCAATCTTGCTCATTGCTAAATTCCTAGCATCTAGTAGATATTCAGTAAAATTGCAATGAATGAATGGTGAAAATGAGATAAGCAATAACCTGTGGGAATTCATCATGCATCTAAACCAAGTTCAAATCCTATTATACCAAATAATCTGTGTTCATATGTATATATAGGGGAGGAGGAGAAGAGACGGCTAGGTCTATATAACTCTGGTATTTATGCACAGCATGGTACTGAACCTATAATGGTATCCAATTAAATATGCATTTACTGCCTAATTGAGATGCTAGTAAATTATGTCATAAATAACACTGGAAAAATGATCCTACAAAATAATAATTAGTTATACAAGTTCAGTTAACGCAAACATGCATCAGTAAAATGGTACAATAAATTAACAGTGTCACTACTGGTAGAAAATCCATCAAATCACACAACCTAAGTCTTGTATAATGTGTGTAGTTTAAAAGGGAAAGAAAGGATTTAGAAAACACAGCCTAATCCTCATGATGCTAAAGTTGACAAAGTGTTATATTTTCCACTGTTTTTACAATTGTGAAGCTATAAGGTATGGATTGCCTATGAAAGTTTTATGTTGGGAAAATTACTTCAGATGGTGGATAGAGACTGAGAATAAATCACAGTGCTGATATCTGGGCATGTAGGTTGACAACTCCCAAGGATCTATTTGCAGGAATTGCCAACCAGGAGGTAGACAGCCCAGAAGATGTATTTCTACTTGTGCAAAGGAGGTTCCAGTCGGAAGCACGTAGTAGGGATGGTATGGCACAATAACTTCTCCCCCCAACTGTCAATGTCTAAGAATTTTAAAGAAAGCAACCACAAAAGATACTGCAATCAACACTTTAAGAAAGATTCTGTAAAAACTGAACCCACATGCATCTTACATATCCCAAGTGACAATGTGCAAAGCAGTAAGGTCATCTGACCTTCTCCCAATTTGGCACAATGTATATATAGGATCAGTTCTGGTAGCATGAAGCACTATGCAGAGGTTTGATAGGACATTGGGGGTGGACTACTGTCTCAGAAACCCTGTTGAGAGGGGATGCCTGCTGGGTAGCAGAGCTCCACAGGACAAGAGAAGACTTGAGTTTGCACCCAAATGAGACACATGCTAGAGCCTCCCAAAATACTCTGAAAAGACTGCTGGAAGATGGTGTTCCCATGAACTAGATGTCAATATTTTAGTTGTTATGTTTAATAAAATCTCACACAACCATAGTAGACTGCAGATCACTAGTCACAGATAGATTCTATGAACCAATATTTTACTTTTCTATCCTACATAAACGTTTAATTAATTTGCTCATGGTTAGGGACTAATAACACAATATCATCACCTTTTTGATGTCTGTCCCTTTCTATTAAGTCTGAAAATCACACAGTATTTTACTCCCAAGTATGAACTCTCCAAATTTATCTTCTTTTCAAATATATTTTGGCCACTCTAGGTCATTTACATTTCCACAAGGGTATTAGAATAAGTTTGACAATTTCTATTTTAAAAATCTGCTGGGATTTGATTGGCATTATGTTGAATCTATAGGCCAATCATGGGAGAACAGAATATTTTTCAACCTATGTCCATGGCATTGGCATATATGCTCACATATTTTGGTCTCTTTTAACTTCTCTCACCTGTTTTGTAGTTTTTAAAGTACAGAATTTAGAGTATTAGACATGCATATCTTCAGTCAGATTTGTCTCTCAAATATTTCCACTTTTTTCTTAATTGGATAAGATTTCAATATTTTAGAACATTTTAATAATTCATTAATTAACTTAGCTATAGTTTCACTTTATTAAAACCTAAATACAAATGCATTATATGTCTCTATTTTCATGATTGAACAAATTATTGTATTTTTAAATTGATTTCAGAAACTCAAGGCATAATCTGAAACATTTTTTAGACGCCAAAGTATTACACTTTTTCTTTAATGATTTTGAAAACAATAATGGCAGTGCCTTTGGCATACAATGTCAACTGCACTCTCCATCATCTACCTTGAATTTTTATTTCTTAAGATATTTTTGCTGTCTTTGGAAATCTTTCCTTCTTTGGGCAGTGTTCTTCTCATTCACATTCAAATCTTTTAATACATAAAATCTGTCTGTGCCATTCTTTTTTTTTTTTTTTTTTTTTTTTTTTTGAGTTGGAGTCTCACTCTGTCGCCCAGACTGGAGTGCAGTGGCCGCTCCCGGCCACCGCAGCCTCGACCTGCTGTGTTCCGGCAATCCTTCCACCTCAGCCTTCCAAGTAGCTGGAACTACAGGTGTGCGCTACCACGCCTGGCTAATTTTTTGATTTATTGTAGAGATGAGGTCTCATCTAGTTGCCCAGGCGGGTCTCAAACCCGCGGGCTCAGGCAATCCACTCACCTCAGCCTCCCAAAGCGCAAGATTACAGGCTGAGCCACCAAGCCCAGCTTGTGCCATTCTTTAACAGCAATAAAATTATCTTGATTAAGCTTATATTATCTTTCTTCCATTTTTTTTAGTTATAAAATATATCATGGGAATTTACATATTTCCATAGGTATCTAACTTGTATATATGAGGTATACATGTTATTATACTTCTGGTTGTTTTTAAAGCATGTACATATATCTATATTATACATACAAAAAAAAATTTTTTTTTTGAGTCAGGATCTCGCTCTTTCACCCAGGCTGGAGTATAGTGGCATAGGCATGGCTCACTGCAGCCTCAACCTTCTGGACTCAGGCAATCCTTTCACCTCAGCCTCCCCAGTAGCTGGGACTACACACAAGTACCACTACACCTGGCTAAATTTCTGATTTTTTGTAGAGGTAAAGTCTTGCTATGTTGCCTAAGCTGGTCTTGAACTCCTGGGTTTAAGTAATCTTTTATTAATATGATATATTATATAAATTGATTTTCAAATTCCAAAGCTTTTTTGCCATCCTGAAATAAAATTGACATTTTCTTAATATAATATCCTCTTTACATATTGGTGGACTCCTTGCTTAAGTTTTTTTTTTTATTTCAATGATTTTATTTTAAAATTGTGGGGTACAATTCAGGATTAGGTATACAAATATTCATTGTGCAGGTATCCTTACTGATGAAGTGTGTCCCACCTTGCCCAGGCAGATATCGGCTACTGTCAATCCCATAAACTCACCACTCTGCCCTCCCGCTCCCCCCCCCAACAGTTTCCAGCTACTGTCAATCCTTTTCCTGTAGTATTACAGTAGATGTTCAGGGTCCACTTATGAGTGAGAACATGTGATACTCAGACCTTTGTTTCTGTGAAAGATCACTCAGTATTATAAACTCTAATTCCATCCAAGTTGCTGCAAAGTTCATGATTTTGTTCTTCTGCATAATCTTCTAACGTTCATGCATAATATTCCATCGTATATGTGTGACAATTCCTAAAAACTCTAAAAATCAACCTTCCATATGACCTGCAATCCCCCTACTGGGAATATACCTGGAAGAACTCA
>CAUYQG010180218.1:0-20146 GCA_963574415.1 Tarsius wallacei | reverse complement strand
CCTCATCTCTACAATAAATCAAAATATCAGCGGGGCGTGGTAGCACGCGCCTGTAGTTCCAGCTACTTGGAAGGCTGAGGCGGAAGGATCGCCGGAGCCCAGCTGGTTGTGGCTGGGGTGGCCGGGAGCGGCCACTGCACTCCTGTCTGGGAAAAAGGGTGAGACTCCAACTAAAAAAAAAAAAAAAAAAAAAAGAAAGATGACTCTTGAGTCATATACAGATTAGATTAGAGGAATATATAGCAAATGGAATTTTTAAAAAATCAGACCATATAGGAAACTAGAACCTTATTTTGATTACCTAAATAAACACTCAAAAGAAATGTTTGTCACTTATTCTAAAAGGAGAGATCTAATTGAGCTCATTTTTTTAAAATGGTGACTACATTACATATATTATCATCTCTCAAAATGTGTGCCATTCACCTTTAACATGTTACGTTCACTTTTCACGTCTGCTTATGTGGGAGAGACTATCCTTACAAAGGATATTCTTATGAGGGATAGTCTCTCTTCAGAGGTTGTGGTTGTTCCCAAAAAACAAAATTGGAAGTGCCTCTTCTTCAAGTGAGACATGGCAAGTCTTTATTTCTGTAATTTATTCTGTCCCTTTGTTCTGACCAAACCTGACAAGTCTTTTGCTTAAGATGAAGTGATATAAAGTCCCGATGTACTACAATGAAGTTCTTTGGACATTCGAAAATCATCACATTTATGTACCCATCAACTACTCACCTACCCTACTGCATTTTACTCTATCCCATATTGTTGACAGAAAATGGATGCTTCCAGGGAGACCCCAAATCAGACCTCCTGGAATGAATCGATTTTAATATGTACTTATGAAGGTATTAACTGTTCATGGATGCTTCTTTAAGAACATATAACCCATAATAAACTGAAAAACAGAATCTTCAAGAACTTTCAGGATGAAATATTGTTTTATCCATTACAGCATTTCTAGTGATTAACTTGCCTTTTTTAATAGCTCTGTGAGATGTTTTTCTAATCAGTGCATATTTGCTGTCATCAAAACTAGAATTCTGAATTCTGAGCCAAAACAGTTGGAGACCAACCAAATCAGGATCTTTAATAAGGTTTATAGGAAAAAACCATCAATCATTCATTCCTTCTCCCGAGTTTTGCATTATTATTGAAAAATTTTATCAAAGGTTTCATTCTAAAAAAGCTTTCAAAAATTTGAATGATATACATATTAACATGTAGTATTATCTAATCAAAATTTTATTTGTGCGGGCGAATCAATAATATATTCATAATTTTAATCTAGTTAACAGCTCTTAAATTGGCTGATAATTACTTTTGAATTAGAGGCTCTAATTTATACATTGGTAATATGTTTCCAATCACCAGCCAATATAATAACAATATAAATTATACTTCTATCTTCATTGAGACCATGATGGACAACTGAAATAGGATATTTCCACCAGAACTAAATATCAAGCTTTTCCCTGAATATTAAAGCCCTGTGAAGTTTCTGAAGATTCAAGGCAATGTTTAGTACCGTGCTAGTCAAGGCCTGTCATATTCACAGTGGTTTTAATTCATTTCAAGTCTGTAACTAAGTCTTAGCATCACTATCGTTGTTAGCTTAAAAAAAATGTCCTAGGTACAATACCAACAAAAATGTGTTATAAACCATGTAAAAGCCAAAATCTTGGTCATGTAACTTTACTCACACTTATAGCAGACAACTTTCTAATTAGCATAACCAGAGAGAGGCTTCATAAAGAAATTGTGTCCCTTATTTGTGCCCTGGGGTATTTCCAATGATGTGTTTTTTAAATCTATGCAATAGGAGTAAATTAAATATGTTAACACAAAGGATTTTAAACCTCATCTTAAATTGTAGACTCCTTTGTTCAACAAATTTTACCTAGAACCTTAAAGCATAAAGATAGATAAACAACTGTTTTAGCCGGGCTCAGTGGCTCAGCCTGTAATCCCGCGCCTTTGGGAGGCTGAGGTGAGTGGATTGCCTGAGCCCGCGGGTTCGAGACCCACTTGGGCAACTTGGCGAGACCTCATCTCTACAATAAATAAAAAAATTATCCGGGCGTGGTAGCGCGCGCCTGTAGTTCCAGCTACTTGGAAGGCTGAGGCGGAAGGATCGCTGGAGCCAGGTCAAGGCTGCAGTGGCTGGGAGCGGCCACTGCACTCCAGCCTGGGTGACAGAGTGAGACTCCAACTCAAAAAAAAAAAAGTGTAATACAGATATTATTACATATGGTGAACTATCACGTTCATTTTTTAAAAATCACTCAAATAAGTTCATAACATTGTACATAAATTTCTGACTTTGTTTATCACCTCTATCTTATTTTCTGCAAGAAATAATAGCTAACAAATACTAAGTGCCTCCTTATGTGTCAGCAACTCTTCTGATTGCTTTCTGTGAATTGTGTCCTGTGATCCAGCAATGCTTGTGTTACAGGTGGGGAAACTGAAGTAGAGAAAGATTAACTTTGTGCCCCAGGTCACAAAATCTGTACACAACAGAGCTGGGATGTTTTTTCTGGTCATCTGCCTCCAAACCCCCATGTACTTGCCACTTACATACTCCTACCTGGTAAAGCGCCATCTTTACCAGGATCGCAGAATTCACAGGGACTACTGTGGAGGGATTTCTTTTACAGAAATAATTGAAGAGAAGTTAGTAAAGAATCAGCCTTGATGACTTTCTAATAAATTAGTCTGCAGACCAGGGGTTTTATTGTATTACCTTCTTTGCTGTCAAGTATTGCTGAAGGAAATGCAGGTGATTAGAGCTGGGTTCTCAGCCCTTGCTGCACATTGGAATTACCTGGGAGTCCATAGGAATACATACCGGTACCTTGGTGCTGCTACATGTTGAGGGGTGAGTTAATTAGTATCAGGGGTAGCCTCGATGCTGTCTCTGGGTGTTTTTGTTTGTTTGTATGTTTGTTTTTAATTTTCAGGCTCTTCAGGTATTTCCTGTGCGGCCAAGTTTGAGAGGGCTGCCCTGAAAACTGAGCTGCCTTTCTGCTATGTTCATGCATTTGCTCCCATGGGGTATTGCACAGGTGCAACTGGCGGTCTGGGATGGGCCACTAAAATGAAGTCATTCTCTTTTACTAAGTAATCTTGAGCCTTTAATGTCTTCATATTATTCCACATAACCCAATAATTCCCTGATAATTCTCAAATGGCTTCTTGAACAGTCTAGGTGGTCCAGTTTATTGCACTCGTTTTATGACTTCTGACTTTAAACCTGCATTGTGATTTGAAACATCTCAGAGTCTGGAAAAACACCATTTTGCATCATAGAACATAGGACTGAAAATGGACAGATTCTGTTGAAAAGGAACTGCTGTTTACAGTAATTAGTTGTAATGGTAAAAGAGACCCATTCCTCGTGTGGCGCTCTTCATGTGTCTTTAGTAGACCAGCCCACACAGCTGCTCTTTGGTGTAACCCTTCCTTGTGATTATGACAGTGCAATGATCAGGGTTCAGGGAGGGGCTCACATCCCCTAACAAATATAAACAAGTAAACATAGTAATAATTTACATGCCCATCACTAAACTGTTATTTGCCAACACATGTGCAAGTAGATTAGCACTTTTCTGTGATTACATGTGCATGCAATTATATTTCCATCTAGAGTAATTCAATGTTTTCTTGGAAACAACTTAAAATAGATTGTATACCACCAAGTGATTTCATTTCACAAAACAACTAGTTGTTTAGTGGTGCAACCTCCTCCCACAAAAAAAGTCCATCAATTCCTTTTCTCCCAGTCCAATGTTGGTATCTTGTGATTTTTTAAAAAGCATTATTGTTTAGTTCCAGTAAGTTCACTCTGCTGTCATATAAAGTATTCTTTTAAAAATTATAAATTAGAATTTATATTGTGACTTCTTTTTCCGTATCCAAATTACAATTGTTATTATTATTTACATAACTTCATATATCCTGTAGATAAATTTCATTTTTTTCTGAAAATTGTGTTGCAGCATGGAATAACAGAATTATTGGAAGCATGACAACAAATACTTGCCTCCAAAAGACATGAATTGAGGAAAATAATAACTAATATGCTTGAGGTCTGCTTTTATTTGTTCCCATATCCTGCGGGATTCCTTTTAGCTGGAGGGCAGGTTGCAGAATCCTCCCTGGGACAGCTCCCTGCCCATAATAACTGCTGACTCAGAATGTGCAGAACAATTACTGTTGAATCAGGGAATCACTAAAAAGTTGTAATATGAAAGCTTTTTCTGTTAGAATATGTCATATGTGATATTAGAGTTGCCAAAATTATTATGTCAAATGATATACTGTCCTTACAGCAAATTTTGCAACTTCTTTTAGGCAAACCTCTCAGCTGTGCACTAATGCCTGATATACAGGGAAGAAGAGTAATGGCATTGCTTTGACAGTCTGTTGGTTGGTTTTCTCTGAACCAGGCTACTGCCCGCCAGGGCTCTGAGCCCTGGGTCCTTGTTTGATCTCTTTTAATACCTCAGTTCTGAGATAATTGAAAAATAAAATCACTGTGGTCAGCATGAGGAATGGTGGATCAGAATTGATGCGTTACATCCTTTCTTACTGTCTTTGCCCAGATTGCCACTCTGCTTTCTCATCATCCTAGCACCCTCACTGCATCTGGATCTGAAACATCTGTCTATGTGTGATTCCACGCTCTTGAAGAAAGTCACTGAGGTTCAGCCGACCGTATGGATGGGAAGGATGAGTGGCTGCTTGAAGCAACAAGCTCTAAGGAAGTCAGAGAAAGAAAACAAGTCCTCTCTCCCCTGTCAGCCTCTTAAAGGAACTGGCTTGGTCAAAGGGCAAGAGAGATTAACCATCTCTGTGGCCTGGTGACCTAGTATTCATAAGCTACAAGAGTGCAGCTAGCACAGTGTGCATGGCACAGCTTCAGTGCTGGGCCAGGATGGCTAAGAGGGCAAGGACTGCAAAGAGCTGTGTTTTTTTAGTGATCAAAGTCAAAAGAATTGTTTTTTATTGGGAAACTTCATGTGTACTAGAGCACAGATTTGCTATATATGTGTATCTTTTGAGATTTACCTGTAAAGAAAGGTTAGTCTAATGAACATGCTGCTAAGTATCCAATCAACTGTGACTTGTTTTCTGGGCTGGAACCTTGTTAGGAAACACTTACATAAACACACACACGTGTGTAAGAAAGCAGTAGTCTGCTCTCATGGCATACTTTGAATTATTTTGTCCCTCCTTCTACAGTTCCATCACATTAGCTATTAGTGACCTGGGCAAAAAGGTTAATCAATCAGTCGGTCAGTATAAAATAAAATAAAAGCCTAGGTTTCAGGACCAGAAGCCCTGGCTTCTCTCTGAAATACTCTTGCTGACTTGCAGCTGCTCTTGCTCCGGCTCAAGATGACAAGCTCACCCTGCTTGGCATTATGGTCTGACTGCTGCACACCACCTCTGGTCTTTATCCCTTCATCCTTTACTTTCAGCAGACATTAAATCTGCCTCCTTGCAGAATACAACTTAATTCCTGAGTTAGGAAGTGAAATTCAAATGCCGTAAAAAGCATTCCTTTGGTTGATTCAGACCCATAACCGGCAGAATAATTTATTATGTATCAGTTTATCAGTGAAACATTTTTTCACTTCAGGAACATACATTATACTATCCCTAGCAACAAACAGATACCACAAGATAATTCAGTAACTCAGCCTTTTGGGGATCAAATACGTTATAAGTTTTCATTAAATTACAAATTAGAGCTTTGTCCTACAATTGTATAAGAATGTTGCCATTGCAAAGTGATTTATGCTTCTAGAATGAATGTGGTTTCTGTAGAGTTCAATGACACTTTTCTGAGTCGGACAGTGATAGCGAGACTTGTGAGCCAGTCCGTTATTGGACCTGCAGTGCCATCTACAGAATAGATTGAATATTGTGGATTCTACTTACCTTGTGCACTTCAAATAATTATAGCCGCAAGGGAATTAAGATGTGTATGTGTTTAGTATTAGCTGTGTACATATAGTAAGATTTTGTTGCTACATTAAAAAGTGGTTGCATGTGCGCAGAATACTGCTACTGTACTTAAATCTATTACTTAGACACCTAAGGCAATGGAGTGCTGTATTTTATTTTACTTTCTACTAAATTGATTAACTAGGTTACCCATTTGTTTCACTAGTTCATTTGATAATCTATATAAGATGCAACATTTGACTTTCAGGTTACCTTGAATAGAGAGCACTGGAGTGAATTTCGGTTTCATTATTTACTTATTTATTATCTCTATTGCTTATATCTGTCTCCATCTGCCAGAACATAATCACCATAAGGAAAAGATTTTTATTTATTTTGTTTACTGATTTATTCCAAGTACCTAGAACAATACATGGCATAAAAGCAGGTCCTCAAACATTTGTTATGTGCATGAGCAAGTATCACTGTACTTTGCTAGTAAGAAGAACAAATGTGGAAAGACAGTTCATTACCCTCTTGAATCTTAGGTTCTTGTTTTTAAAATGAAGATACTTATGCCTGTTCTTCCTATCTTTCTCTTGAAAATTAAGTGAGATAATGGATGACAAAGTGCTGTAAACTATAAGGTACTATAAAATTTAGACATTTTCCCAAGTATTTTTTTTTTAGTGGAGCTCTAGAAATGTAGAAGATGTAATACCTCACCTTTTTTCCTCCCATAATTTTTAGTATTTCTAAAATGTATATGTCTGAGCCCCAGACCACATAGAGTAGGACTTGACAGTCTTCATTTTTATTAAGAATCTCAGCCGGGCTTGGTGGCTCAGCCTGTAATCCCGCGCTTTGGGAGGCTGAGGTGAGTGGATTGCCTGAGCCGCCTGGGCAACTTGGCGAGACCTCATCTCTACAATAAATAAATTTTTTAAAAAATTAGCCGGGCATGGTAGCATGTGTCTGTAGTTCCAACTACTTGGAAGGCTGAGGTGGAAGGATCACCGGAGCCCAGCAGGTTGAGGCTGGCCACTGCACTCCAGTCTGGGCGACAGAGTGAGACTCCAACTCATAAAAAAAAAAAAAGAATCTCAGATGACCCTGAAGCATACTAATATTTGTGAACTTATATTAGTTGAAATTGAATTGAATCCAAAGTGAAAGTTGCTTTTTAAATACTGCCCCTTCATTATTTCCTGATAGGTTTCTGATAGAATATATTTCTTTGTCATAGGATAATACATAAAATTCTAATTGCTCTATTTTATTCAGCTTATGGCATAGTGTATTATCTTTTTAAAAATTTTAGAATGCAAGGATCTAGATATATAATACATTAAGATTATCTTAGTATATAAAAATTATTAAATTTTACAGAATTTTACATATATTTTACAAAGTAGGGTACAAATATTAAACAATTTTAAAAGGAAGCAAAGAAAAACTAACCTAAGTTTCTATAAAGCTACCTTTAGTTTTATTTAAGAAATTTCACTTTTTAATTTTTATGATAGAATATCATGTAGAATATTAACATACTTTGGCATATTATAAAAATAGTGAGCTTCTTAGCATTGAGGTTATTTCTCTGCTGTCCTCTTTCTTAAATTCTTCTGAGAAATAAATGGGGAAAGGCCATATCTTTAAGATGACCATATTTGCTAATTAACCATGTAAGAATTAAAACATTTCTTTATATGATAGTAGTTTTATAGACATATGCATTCATGCACTTAAGTATCTCTTATGTCAGTTAAAGGAGTTTTTACTCCTTTTATATTTCACTTTGTCTTGAGGACAGTATCTGTGGGCTGAATCATCATCTATTTATAGCATGTGCCTCACAATATGAATGAATGGATTATATATTTGCTTTAAAACTTTGGGTAGTAGATAAAAGTGGAATTTGGAATAGGGTAAGTCTTAGGTACAGATTCTGGCTCTACCACTGGATTTCTTCCTCTAACTCACCTTCTAACTATATTCATATATTCTTACACACAAATACACACATGCATTTATATTTATTTAATGTCATATGCAGGCACCACTGTGCTCATGTGTCAATAGTAAATCAAATTCAAGAATTCAGGGGCTCCCATGACACATTCTGGGAAGGGAAAAAAATCTCAAGTATAACACAAGTATAATAAATAATCAAGATAGAGAGTATGATAAGTATTATGGAGGAAATCAACAAATTAAAAACGTATAGATTAACTGAGCAAGGCCACATTAATAAGATTTCCACAGATGGTCCCTTTGAGGAGATGAGATCTACAGAATGAGAAAGAAAGAGCTCACCATGGTGAGGAAAGCTGAGGGAAGGCAGTCTGTTTCCTTTGGCAGAGGGCAAACAAATGCAAAGCACAGAGGGAAAGGCGATGGCATCTCTCAAGACCAGAAAAGAGGCCTTGCAGGGGGCAGACGTTGCATCCGGTGGTGGATATAAGAGAAGAAGGCAGGCAGGAGGGAAACATGGGATGTCATGCCAGGATGTATGTGTTTTATTCTAAGAGCAGTAGAGAACCATCTCAGGGTGTTAATCAGGAAATGATGCCAGAGCAAACGCTCCAAAAAATCCTGTTACTCTCTCTTTTTTTTTTTTAATGACAAGTTCTCTTCTGTGATAGGTATCCTAGTGACTAAACTCTCCTTTTTAAATAGTTGATGGATGCTTGATACCTGTACACAAGGTGAGGCCCAAGTTCATTAACCAGGTTATCACATCCTTGAGGATATGGCCTATTTTTAATACCCATTCCTCACTATTTTGTCTTGCATTTTTGTTTTGGCAACAGTAAACTGCCTTTGGATTTCTGGACCTCCCAACCTGTTCTTCCTCCCTGTTGATACCCTTACTTTGTTGGTCATGGGCTCTCCTTCTTTTAGGCCAGCCCCTCGTCTTTTAAAAAGAGCCTTTTCCCTTGCACTCCTACCCCTACCACTCCAATCCATAACTCACAGTGCCATGTGTGTATTTAATGTCCATACCTGTTTGTGAGTTTTACTGAGGACATGCGGAGAAAGGTACCTAGGAGTGAAGATGCTTTCAGTAAATGTTGCGTGGAGAATTTGGATAAGGGTAGATTAATGAGATAAGTTTGATCAAGTGCCAGGTAGCACAGTGACACAGTCCTTAGCAGACAGTAGGTGCTAACAAGGTCATCATTCACATTCACTCTCACTCCTTTCCCCTTGTTGTCTGGCAAGCTCTTACTCCTTATCACATGCACACACTTCACAGGGTCACTCTATTACTGGGCCTTGCAAAATGACATCAAATCCTGGATCTGCCTCCAGAGGGCTTGGAGTCTAGTAGAGGAGCCAGAGCAGATTCAGAAAAGAATAAGCAGCTATACAAATGCATAGGAGAAAGTGATAAATGAGGTTATGGATAGGAAGAACTAAAGTCTTGGACCGAAACCAAAAGCTTCACCTCATTTGTTTCTTAGAAAAGAAGGCTGGAGAAAATTATTAAGCCTCCATTACTTTTCCAAAATACCCTGCAGCATGCTTACTAATGTATTATGAAATTCTTATAAATAAATAACTCTAATGTCACATCTCAAAATATGTGAACTAAGGGTCTCTTTTTCAAGTTTTTTTCCTGCTTACTTCATTTTGCATGTTACTGCTAAGGAATGATATATGTATATAGTCAGACATATTTATAGAATTGATGTACCATAGATCCCATTATTCCTTTAGATAATCATGTTTAACTGCTGATGAATGTATTAACCCATTTTTATTACTGTAAAATATCTAAATGAATTCAAGTTTCTTAATATATCTATGGTCAAAGCATCTTAAAGTTTGTGAACATAGTGTTAGAAAAACTAATTTTAAAATGTAAAACAGTAAAATCCATTCTAATTAGATCTTATACATAGATGTTTGTACTGTATTTTAATTGGCTTTAACATTACCTGTTCATTGTTTAGTTTCCCAGCAATCTAAAAACATCCAATTACTAAACATCCAAGGCAAAAGAGATCATCTCTCCCTCCCAAATAAGCGATTTTTTAAAAAAACTCAAGCTCTAAGAAACATCAGTTTAAATACTACTCACCTCTATAAGCCTAACAAGTTCAGTGATCTGAAGAACACCGTAGTCACTTGGAAGAGACAAGACCTTTTACATATATGAAGACAGTATGTAGTAAAATACTGATAAATATTTCAGAAAATATGCATCAAAAAGTATATATAGAAGAAACCCCTGTCATATGATGGGAAGCTGTCACAATTCAGGTTTAGTTGAGCTAAGCCTTAAAAATTAGGGAAGAATAATAGGTGAAAAAAAGAAAGAAAGGAAGGCAATTGAGAGGGGAAATGCACATTCCTGGCTGGAGCAAGACCTTAGGTCAGCCTGTGGAGGCCAGGATTGCCCGTGTTGCAACTGAGCAACCACCTTCTCCTTAAAATATCCTGGAACCTAATTACCATAGTATTCAGGCTAAAGATAGGCCTGTCATACACCCCAGTGATGCCAGCTTTTATGCTGCTTCACATATAACAGGACGTACGAGGTTTTAGCACCCTTTGTAGGGAGGAACAGATCTGAGTGTGGGACGGGGCAGGGAGGAGATACTGACTTGAAAATAGCAGTTTTCAGACTTGAATGAGCCCTCCTTGAGGATATTTTCAACTAGGATGCAAACAGGAACTAATCCTTTTACCTGAAGAACAAAAGAAATACCGGTGAATCCATTGGGAATAACATGACAGTTAATACATTTTTACGTCCCTTGTTCTTCTCCCATGCTATCCTGCAGTTTACTAAGTTAAGATTTAAAAATTGCAAGTATGCACTGTAGCAAGAGGCTAAATTCCTCACACAGTTTTTGTAACTGCATTTACATATCCAATAGCAAGGCCAGCCTGAACGACCTGGGCTTTATTTAACTAGAGATAGTCTGCGTGTTTCCCCAGGTCTTTGGACCTAATTCCTGTGAAGTATGCAATTTTAGTCCTCACTAGAGTTTTATCCTATAGCAGCTGGGTGTTATTTAAATATCTCTTTTCAAAATAAAATAAATTATATTATACATAAATAAAGATTTGACAATCTTTTTTGAGCACATGAGAAAAGGGAAGAGGAAGAAACTAACTTTTATCAATAAATGCCTTGTGCAATCCTGGGCACTATTTACTCATCATAAAAATACTATGAAATAGCTACTGTCATTTTCAAATTAAAGATTAGAAAATAGAAATTTTTGAGAGTTAAGGTTTTTAAACGTTATGTAAAATGGAAAGTAAATAAACATATTAATCAAGCAACAAGAAATGAACAGAATTCAGTTCAGAATGCCTGGCCAGTGAGGTGAGATTTTGAATTCATATACACACACAACACACACACGTGCACAACTATCAACAGAGAGGCCCAAGACATTTCCAAATAGAGGAAAAAAGGAAGATCCTTAATTTCTTGTCAGTGACCAGCTTTAGTGTTTTTAATGTCTATAAAGATCCCCAAAAGTTGTCACGCATAAGGTGAACATGTAGAAACTTCAAGGCTAATTGTAATTATAAAAAGAACCTGACTGACATAGACACCACTAAGGTAAAGCCTGGTGGGGAAAAACAAACACACACATTAAAAAAAAAAAAAAAAAAACAGGAATAGTAATATGATTGGGGAGATGAGATGAATGTAAGTATAAGGCAGCTTTGCATAATTATGCACTCCATGTGGTTATATAAATAGAAAATATGAAACCACAATCCCAGGAATCAGCACCCCCAGGATTTGTGCATTTGCTTGTCTGAAGAAATGTGGCATGTGATTACATATTCTCATTGCAGTACAATATTTTAACCTCTTTACTGCTCTATAAGCATGTGATATGGGGGAAGAACATGTATTATTCATTTAAGTGAAATATGAACAGGGGCAAGCATATATATTTGACAGTGTTAGAGAATTTGTGGGTGATTATATTATAATCACCCGAAATGTTTCTATGTTAAAGCTGATTTTGAACTGTTCATGGGTGGTAGCTACTGCAGGCTATGATTAGATAAATGGATGCAAATGGTAATTGTAACTGATGAATGATTGATGATGGTTTTATGTTTGCTTCATTCTGCGCCCCTGGACACAGCCTTTGGCCTACGAGAAATGTAACCCTTAGCCAAAGAATAATGATTAGTCAAAAATATAGGCTCTAGCTTGTTTCCTTGGGTTGGTTGGATGGGTTTGGGGTTCAGCATGACATGGGTTAGGAATTTTGAGACATCTTTTTGGACTTCTGCCTTTCCCTGATTTTGCAAAACTTTCTTTGCTAGTTAGAGTGAAAAAGGGCGAGAGTCGAGGACATCAACATGGGGATTCAGAGAATCTAGTCAAGCATGCTGAATTCTCAAATCAAGTACTAGAATGGCAGCCTGCAGGTAGATATAGAGGCTATGCTTCTGGGTTTAAGAATCACTGACCTACATTTAAAAAAATACTTTCATGGTACTGCGTTTCCTAAAGTTCTGCAACTGATTACACAGACTACCGAATGCTGTTCAGGTAACATGTTTTCTCTGCATCTCTCTAAAGTTGTGTGTGTGTGTGTGTGTGTGTGTGTGTGTGTGTGTGTGTGTGTGTGTGTGTGTATTTGGGAAGGGAAACATATTTTGGCCATATTTATTTATTTATTTATTTATTTTTGAGTTGAGTCTCACTCTGTCGCCCAGACTGGAGTGCTGTGGCCGCTCCCAGCCACCGCAGCCTCGACCTGCTGGGTTCCGGCAATCCTTCCGCCTCAGCCTTCCAAGTAGCTGGAACTACAGGCGCGCGCTACCACACCCGGCTGGTTTTTGATTTATTGTGGAGATGAGGTCTCGCCAAGTTGCCCAGGCGGGTCTTGAACCCGCAGGCTCAGGCAATCCACTCACCTCAGCCTCCCAAAGTGCAGGATTACAGGCTGAGCCACTGAGCCCTGCGCCATATTTATTGACTGTATTTGACTTCTTGAAGAAAAGACATCAACAACATATATATTGGGAGGGAAAAAACAGAAGCATGAGTAGAAAATAAAGCTTCTGACAGGCAGACTGTACATCACAAGTTTAATAAACAGAATCTGAGACCTTCTTTTTCTTCTCTGAATCCAAAAAACTTAATTCTACCTAATTGGCCCATGTTTCTTAACTTTAGGCCCATCTTGGAGATTCCAACTAAAGTGAGGCTGTCAAGAAACAAACATGAACCCTGTTAGGGTATGGATAGGGTGAGGGTGGCCTGCTGGAGGGGTAAAGGGAGGGAAGGGACAGCACCAGTAACCCAAAGATCTGAGTAATTGCTAAGAATTGCAACACATAAAGAGGTTAAGAAAGAAAAGTTTATTTAAAAGTAAATTAGAGAGAGAAAGAGAGGGAAGAGAGAAGATTCACCTCCCCAAGGCGGAGGAGGGGACCAAAGCCAGGAAGCATGGCAACTGCCCTAGCTCAAAGAGCATATGGCCACACCAGAGTCTAGCAAGGCAATTGCTGCTGGTTGCTTGTGGTTGAGTCCTTTTAACCATTCCCCTAGATGGAGGAAGATCATTAAGGTGATTGGGTGGTGGTCTGCTTCCACATCATCACAAAGGGGAAGATAAGCTCAGGTACTGAAGTCAGGTGATGGACAGCAGGCAGATGGGTGGGTTAGTCACATGATTGCTGCCATGGTGAGGTGTATTAGGTCACAAAGGGCTGATTAGGTTAACCCTGGGGGGTTTCCTGCAAGAGACTTGTTAGACATTTGCAATTCACAAACTCAGACATTTGCAACTCACAAATTCCTTCACCTAAGGTGGTCATTTTATTACTTTTATGACTTTGGCCAGCCAAAAGGTGATCTTTGATCTTCAGCCTTGACAAGGAACCTAAAAGTTTACTAGATTATTATGCTAAACCATGAATTGAAAGGTTGGGTTGTCCTGGTCTTGCATTTGATTTGCTGAGGGGGGATGGGATAGGCTGCTGCTTGTTCTGTAGTGGAATGCCTGAATGCTTTCTGATGGTTATGCTGAAGCAAAAAGACTAAACTAAGAATAAGCTAAGTTTCTTCTAGGTTCCTATAGGTACCTTTCAAACCTGATGAAAAATTACTTAGAATTTGGAATGCTGAGAAATTCGTGTATGAAATGTAACTGGGGACCGACTTTTTTCACTGTTCTGCGGTAGTTCCTAGGATAATCCTGGAATGTAGGAGGAAGGAAAGAGGATTTGGGGGCAGCACAGTAGAGCAGAAATTGGCCTGGAGTTGGAGACCCTGAGTTCTAGTCACATCTACCTCATAGTTGAATTGTGTGACTTCAAAGAACCGTGTATTTCCTGACTTAATAACTTGAGAGTTGACTTCTTCTCCGGCCCACATGGCTTACTTCATTCCACAAAGAATTTTTTGGAGCTTGCAATAAGTCATCTAAAATAAAATGCCAAAAAAAAGGAAGAAGCCAGATACGGTATTTCACGCCTATAATCTCAGTACTTTGGGAGGCAGAAGTAAGAGTATTGCCTGAACATAGGGGTCGGAGACCAGACTGGGCAATTTGGTGAGATCTTGTCTCTACAATAAATCAAAAAATAAGCCAGGCATGGTGGCACATGCCTATACTTCCAGCTACTTTGAAGGCTGAGGCAGAAGGATCACCTAAGCCCTGAAGTCAGGTGATGGACAGCAGGCAGATGGGTGGGTTAGTCACATGATTGCCCAGCAGGTCAAGGCTGCAATAGCCGTGATCATGCCACTGCACTCCATCCTGGGTGATAGTGATATACCAACTTGAAGAGAAAAAAAGGGATAAAGTCAAAGCTATGGTGAAAAATCTGACCACAAATATATAGAACAAAACGCAAATAATTTTAACAACACAGGATTGTTGCTAAGTTCAAAAAAGATAACATATGGAAAGCACCTTATACTTTAAATGTATTGATTGGGTATTATAGTTACGAATTCAGTGGCAAAAACTTAGTGCTAAATAAGACTCTTACTATTTCTAAGGTTTGGTTTCCTTTTTTTTTTTTTTTTTTAGGTATTGACCAATACCTTCTAGTTAAAATGGGATTTTTATTTTAGGGAAATCCAGATCCTCTCTGATAGGCAAGTAGGGATATGGATTACACATGCTCAAAGGGTCATGGAAAGAGCACAATTAACAATAAGACTGTAAGCAATGACTGTAGTACATTCTTCTTGTTTCTTAAATTCTTTATAATTTCCTGCATATTGGATCTCATTCTATCCATGAAACTATGAAGTCCAAGTCGAATCTTTCTACCACATGCTACATGTTTGAAGTCAATTGTGAACTATTTCTTAGAGTAAAAATCCCTACTTTCCTTAATTATTCTTTTATGACATGTTCTCCAGATGCCTTTGTCCTTGTCACTCTCAAAATGTGTTGCTGAGAACTGAGCATGTTATTCCAAAACTAGATTGATGAATACACAGATCAGAAGGTTGTAACTATCTTTTTTTGTACCCCGTGGTAGTCCTTTAATAGTCATATTAAAATGGCTCTTTTAATAGTCACATAATAAATACCATCAACTCACTTTGGGCTTATACTCAACTAAATCTCTTGTGTTTCTTTCATAAAAGCTACTCTAAGTCAGTCCTCTGCCACCCTGACCTTATGTTACTGATGTTTTGAATGTAATTGCAGGACCTTATTACTGTCCCTATTTCATTTTATTCATTCATTCATTCATTTATTATTTATTTTTAATTAATTAATTTTTTTTTGAGTTGGAGTCTTACTCCACCGCCCAGGCTGGAGTGCAGTGGCATGCTCACAGCCATCCCAGCGTCGAACTGCTGGACTTTGGTGATCCTTCCGCCTCAGCCTTCCAAGTAGCTGGAATTACAGGCGTGTACTATCACGCCCGGCTAACTGTTTGATTTATTGTAGAGACAAGGTCTCACCATGTTGCCCAGGCTGGTCTCAAACCTTCAGGAAGTCCTCTTGCCGCAGCCTCCCAAGATGCAGGGATTACAGGCTTGAGCCACTGCACCCGACCTCATTTTATTTTGAAAGTTTCCCAGAGCCAGGTAATTTTTTAAAGTTTATTTTTTATTTGGTTTTTATGTTAGCTGGTACAGGTTTATCAAATAAAATTTGGATTATCAGAAAATTGAAAATCTGTATTCAAAATTTAATATCAATAATCAAATCATTCAAACATAACTAATGTTAGCAATTTTGATGTATTTCTGCTCATTTTTCCTATGGGCATAGTTATTACACTGTATATTCAGCTTTTACATATTGTTCTAAAACAGACTTAAAATTGTATATGCTGGTATATAGTCCTCACAGATACATTTATTGTCTACATAATATTGAATGAAATGTAAATACTTAATTGTTTTCATCTCTTGAACAGTTAGATTACTTTTACTATTATAAACAATACTGTAATAGACATCTTCATGCATGAAGTTTTATCTGTGTTTACAATTTGTCCTCTTAGGATAAATGTTCAGAAAAGAAATTACTGAGCCAAAGGTAATGAATTCTAAACATGTAATTGTTAAACCCAAAGTCCTAAATCTGAGAGACCACCAAAGAGCCAGCTCCAATGCAAACACATGAGGGTCTTTATTCAGGCTCGAGTCTGGGCTCACAAACTGACACAGCGGCTCGAGCTTGAGCGCCTGATCCAGTGTAGCAAGCAGTTTTTATGCACAATTACAGAGGGAGGGGCTGGGCGTGACTGGTTTTTCCTAGGCTTGAAACATTAACCAATTAGAAGAGGTCATGACGTAGAAACCGAAGTCCGTGGACCTGGCATAATTAGTCCCCAATTAGGTCCGCGGTGATGTCAGGGGACAGGGGTGCTTGAGATTGGTTGGTTTGTCTTTGGTTTGCGCGGGCTCGGGCTCAGTTGCCTGTGATGGACAGGCAACGGCTAAACGGGCATAATGAAATGCCAGATAAGCTAGGTTTACACAGTTACTGTGCGTAAATTAACTTTGGCATGCAAGCAGGAGGTTTGAAACAACACAGAGCCCACCAGGAGAGTGGCTGACGCCACAGAGTCTACCATAATCTAAGCAAAGGAATGTCTGGAAGGGGCTTATTGCTTAACATTCACATACCGTAGCAGAAGCAGAAGTAGCCAACATGGCAATTATGGGACAAATAAAAGCTTAACAAAGTTCTAAGTACAAACACTGCTTGAAACATTGTATAACTTTACAATCACAGTCACTACCAGGCACCCGACATGTGCTTAGTCTTACGGGGTCTGAGGTAGGATTTAAAATACAGTGAACGTGAGGTAAAAATTCATAAAATATATCAAATGTGAGGCAGGGATATATAAAATACAGTGCAGTGAACGTGAGGTAGGGGTTATATAAAATACAGTGAACGTTTCTTCTACAGCAAGTATAGCTTTTTGAGTCTCTTGGGTCCCTCAGTCATTTCTACCATTTAATAGTAGATAAGTGCAGAAGTAAAAAGACAATGGGTAAACAATATACTTGGCCCCTATAACACTCTTTGCTTTTGTTTTCATTACACATGCAATTCTTCAATGTATGCCTTCTGGGAGAGTGTATCGATTAGGGTTCAGTTCAGCTGAAAGAATAATGGCCCAAAGCCAGGCATGGTGGCTCATGTTTGTAATCCCAGCGCTCAGGGAGGCCAAGGTGGGAGGAATCCTTGAGCCCAGGACTTCAAGACCAGCTTAGTCAACATAGCAAGAACTCTTCTCTACAAAAAAAACAAAGAAATTAGCCAGGCATGGTGGTACGCACTCTGTAGTCCCAGCTACTCAGGAGGCTGAGGCAGAGGCATGGATTGAACCTAGAAGTCAAGGCTGCCAGTGAACCATGATTGTGTCACTGTACTCTAGCCTGGGACAGAGTGAGACCCTGACTCAGAAAATTAAATAAAAGTACAAAGGTCCAGATAGCAGTGGCTTAAATGCTGAAGAGGTTTCTTTTTTACTGTGAATGTCCATTAAAGTCATTCTAGGGATGATCTGATGATTCCACTTCCCACAGTTGTTCTGGATATGCTACTTCCACCTAGCCATGCCACCATTCCTGGATGAGACCTTCACATTCAGGGTCAGAGGTGTAGCAGTACACATGTAAAACAGCAAAACCATTGGCCATCTCTTTAAGGAAAATCCTCTTAATTGCTACACAACTTCTGCATGTATCTTTTTTAGTCAGAACCTTCTCACATGGTTTTACCCAGCTACAAAGAAGGCTGAGAAATGCTATCTCTAGTTTTAGGAGCTATGTATCTGGCTAAAGACCAGTGGTTCTTTTCTTCTGGATTAAGGGAAAAATGGAAATTGGGGGTCTACAAGCAGCTTTTGCCATGGAAAATGGATGGAATCTCCTCCCTCCTTTCCTCTCTGACCCTCTTCTCTCCTTCAAAACCCTAAGTACCTGGATGAAAAAAATATGGAAGAGGGTTGAGTATTCACTGAATTGAACTTATAGTTTTATGAAGTGGTATTTTCCTGCCAGTCACAGCTTTCATTATTCTCCTTGAGCCATTTATTTCTAAATGCATCCATAACTTAAATTCTGATGGAATTCATAGAGATGATGCTCTGTGAACTCACCACCAGACAGATGTTTTTGGCCAGACTTGCTACAGCCCAGATCTATAAACTTTGGCGTTTGTATTCTGTTCTATAAGAAATCTACCACTACAGATAAAGTTTGTTTAGAAAGTATTGTGAATTAAAAATAAAAATGTATACAGAGTTATTGTGTATATAGCATAAAAGTAGAAAAGTGATGACTTTCCAAACCATGAAGCCATTCCACTGACCTGAATTAGATTTCCAGAATTTTTATACAAATAAAGGAAAGATAAATTATTAGGCTCTTTGTAAAACAGCTTAATTTCTTTCCAAGTGGATATTTTAAATTACTCGTTCACTATTCAAAGACATGAACCTTTGTCAGATGTCTAGTCACGTTTTTTGAAAAAGTTGGTGTTTTTTCCCCCTTTCTAATTTAAATATGAAGGAAAGACAAGGGGCAGGTTTTTCTTGTCCCTTGAATCAAAATGTCAGTTTTGTCAGAATGTGAAAATTTTGACAAATGAGATTGCAACTTGCTCAGCAGTTTCAACATACGGACAAGGGCTCTTGGATACCAAGGCTCTTCTCACCTGCTCAGTCATTGATAGTAAGTGACCTGAAAGTTACTTTGCAAAGTTTGTCAATTTAACTCGGGAAGAATGATAAAGAATATAAAAATCCAAAGTTCATAAACAAATTGGAAACTAAATGTTTTTTTTTTACACAAGAAAAAGTTGTTTATTTACCTGGATTTGAATTTGTTTAGTTTTTGTCAAATATATCTGTATATCATGCTAGAGTTCCATATTGCTCATTTTCTTTCCAATACTTGTTTCAAAGCTGTAGAGCAAAATTCATAACACTAATTGAAAATCTAGAAATACTTTCTATCTTCTACCTGTCATTCATAAAGCCATTTAAAAAGTAGAGTGAATAATCTATAAATTTCTATTTTTTTCAGCCACTATCTACATTTCTGTTTTTCCTCCACTACCATCTTTTTCATTTCTTTAATTTTTGTGTTTGCTTTAGAGTATTATAATTATACAAGAGTATACAAAGCTTGATTGGTAACTACTTCAGAAAACAATGTCATTAGCTTGATTTATTGTGAAAATATTACCCTATAGTATTGAAAACTAGTTAAGATGGTGACTTGTACTCAAGGAATCCATCTTCTATGACTTTTCAAAGTTAGTTCTCCTCAGTACTAAAAGAAGAAGAGAGGAAGGAGCTACTCCATTTCCTAGGTAGGCCATGGGCTCACTTCATGAGATTTTTTGAATTTTTCCAAATAGCAGGGACCATGCATTTTCATTCTTGCAGTGCTCATTCTAGCAACCTGATAAGCATTCATTCAGCATAGGTTTTTCCAGGTCTAGCATTTGGTTCTTACCTAGCTGTGATTGTTTTTTCCATTTGTATCCAGAAGCATGTCACTTAATAAAATAGCTTCTAGCTGGGCTCGATGGCTCAGCGTGTAATCCCAGCGCTTTGGGAGGCTGAGGTGAGTGGATTGCCTGAGCCCGCGGGTTCAAGACCCGCCTGGGCAACTTGGTGAGACCTCATCTCTACAATAAATCAAAAAATTAGCCGGGCGTGGTAGCACGCGCCTGTAGTTCCAGCTACCCGG
>CAUYQG010180216.1:0-25901 GCA_963574415.1 Tarsius wallacei | reverse complement strand
TGCTCTAGGTAGAACTTCCAAAACTGTGTTAAACAGGAGAGGTGAGAGTGGGCATCCTTGTCTTGTGTTTTTCAGGAGAAATGGTCCCAGTTTCTGTCTGTCTAGCAGTATGCTGGCTGTGGGTTTCTCATAGATGGCTCTTACTATTTTGAGGTATGTTCTATCTATGCCTAGATGTTCAAGGGTTTTTATCAAGAAAGGGATGCTGGATTTTATCAAAAACTTTTTCTGCATCTAATGATATAATCATGTGGTTTTTGTCTTTACATCTATTGATGTATTTAATTACATTTATGGTCTTGTGGATGTTGAACCAGCACTACATCGCAGGGATGAAGCCTACTCGGTCTAGTGGATGATTTTTGAGTGTTGTGGGATCCATTTTTCTAGAATTGTTGAGAATTTTAACATATATATTCATCAAGAATATTGGCCAGTAGTTCTCTTTCTTTGTTGTATCTTTATCTGGCTTGGGTATCAATGTGATGTTAGCTTCATAAAATGATTTGGGAAGAGTTTCATCTTTCTCAGTTGCCTGGAATACTTTCAATAGGATTGGTATCAGTTCCTCCTTGTATGTTTTGTAGAATTCTGCTGGAAAGCCATTTGGTCCAGGACTTTTTTTTTTGTAGGTAGTTTTCTTATGACATAGTCAATTTCCTGGGTTGTTATTGGTCTATTTAGGGTCTCAATTTCTTCTTATTTCAACCTGGGAAGGTTATGTGATATCAGAAAGTCCTCCATTTCCTTTAGGTTTTCAAGTTTGTTTCCATACAAGTGTATATAGTAGTCTCTGATAATCTTTTGTATGTATTTCTCTGATAATCTTTTATATTTCTGATAATCTTTTGTATAGTAGTCTCTGATAATCTTTTGTATTTCTTGTATTACTTGATCTTTTTCATTTCTGATTGTGTTTATTTGGGATTTTTCTCTCTTTTTCTTGGTCAGTCTGGCTAGGGGTCTATCAATCTTGTTTATCCTTTCTAAGAACCAGCTTTTTGTTTCATTGTTTTTTTTTTTTTATTTTATTTTTGTCTTCTGTGTCCCGAATTTGGGCTTTTATTTTGGTGAACTGGATTCTTCTGCTGAAGTTAGAGTTTTTGTGGTCTTGCTTTTCCAGCTTCCTTAGATGATTTGTTAGGCTGTTAATTTGTGATCTTTCCATTTTCTTCATGTGTATTCATAGAGATATGAGTTCCCTTCTTAGTACTGCTTTCATGGCATCCCAGAGGATTTGGTAAGATGTTTCTTCGTTTTCATTTGTTTCCGGGTATCTTTTAATGACAACTATCTTTTTAGAATCTGGTGTTTTATGTGGGAAAATAAATTTATAAGACTGTCTCTATTTTGTTTAACAGGAATTTGCAGTTTTTATTATATACATTTTTTACCTTACATGCTGACTTTAAAGACTAACAAAAAAAATTTTGACCCACTGTATTTTCCTGAGCTGATATCCTAAACGCAAGGAAATAACAAAAAGGAAATCTGTTTGTAAAAACCAAAAACCTGTCTAATGTCAGCCCGTGGGGGAAATAGAGTAAATGGGAGTGACGACTAAGAATCTAAGTTAAGTAGTATAGCATTTACCAAGATAGGTCCTTTTCTCTTCTTAATTACCTGTAAATTTTATAGAGGTGTTCTTAATCTGGTGAAGTCAGAAAATACAGAGCCTGCACTTTATTCAGAAAATAATAACTACATTTTGAAACTAGCCTTAGAACAGTGTTTGAGATTTACCACCTTCCTCATTAATAGCTGTGTTATGCACCTGAAATATCATTCTCTATGTATTATGCTCTCTGCTTTCCTCCCCAGGAGCGGCCTGCTTCAGACTCCTGGCAGAAACTCGAGAAGTCTCGTGAATATAAGAACAGTAACCAGCTTCGGGAATACCAGCTTGAAGGGATGAACTGGCTTCTTTTTAACTGGTATAACAGGTGAGGAACCAGAACTAGTCTAAATGTTTGTACCTGGAGGTGTACCTGTAGCCTAGAAAACTTAAGAGTAGGAGTAGCAGAGGGGTGAGAGGGAGTAGCATAGCCATTGATTTAGGGTGGTAATTGTTGAATATTAGTCATTCAATCCTTACTTTATTTTTATGTCAGATATTTCTTTAACCAAAAGGAATGATCTAGGGATGATGATCTTAACATCATTTACTTTGTGCTACTGCCGCTCCCTTTTTTTTTTTTCTTTTTGCTAGTCTAACCAAAAGGTTAAGCGTAACCTAAATGAAGAAAAAAACAAACAAAAAATTTTTTACTTTAAAACTTTTTTCTAAGTCTTTAACCAAAAAAGGGAGGAGGGAGGAGGGGACTCTAAAGGGAATAGGTCTAGATTCTAGCCCCCATTCTGCTACTTGTTTGTAAACCATGGATGTACTGGATTTACATTCTAACACTAAGTTTTGAACTCTCTGTGATCTGTTTCCTCTCAAAGTCTAATTGGAACTGGTGAAATTTGCGGAACACAGTTTAAGATTTTCTAGAATCACCACTAGTGATTTTTAAGACAGTGTGTTGTAATACAAAACACACCACGGTGGGACCTTGGAGAACTGTGTTCTAGTGTAATCTCTGCCACTTATTCACTGTGTGACCTAGAACACAGCTCACCAACATGTCCAGGTCTTGGATTACCCTATCAGGACAGTGATAGGAGTGAAACCAGATGGTGGCCACACCTCTTCCAGAGCCACAGCTCTGGTATGCAGTCTGTGATTGAGGATCGACAGAAGAAATCATTGTTTTTACTCTTAGGAAGAATTTATCATGTGAGTTAAAAGTTTGTCCTTTGATAATATACAAATTACAGGCAATGAGAATCATATAGCTTGCTATATTTTTGTTTTTACCCTGACTTCCAGAAAGGTTGTCATTTGCAGAAATTGGCTTAGGTTTGGGGCATATTTTTTTCTTCTTGTCTTAATATTATTTTAATTTTTATTTATTATACTTTATATTTCAATAGATTTACTTAATACATAGTCATGTACTACATAATGATGTTTCAATTAAGCATAGCCCACATGTGCAATGGTGTTCCCATAAGATTATAATGGAACTAAAAAAAACTCTCGTCTTTTAGTGATGTTGGAGCTGTTAAGTTTTATGCAACACATTATTCATGTATTTTTAGTGGTGTTGATGTGAACAAACCTACTGGCCCACCAATCATATAAAAAGTCTAGCACAATTATATACAGTACATAATATTTGCTAATGATACTGAGTTTTTTACTGGTTTATGCACTTAGTCTACTTTTTATCATTTTAGAGTGTATTTCGTCTACTTATTAATAAAAAGTTAACTGTAAAATAGCCTCAGGCAGGTCCTTCAGGAAGTACTCCAGTACTTATAATCATAGGAGATGATGGCTTCATGCATGTTGTTGCCCCTGAAGACATTCCAGTGGGACAAGATGTAGAGGTGGAAGACAGTAATATTGATGATCCTGACCCTGCATAGGATCATAAGCATAGGCTAATGTGTATGTTTGTGTGTTAGCTTTTATCAAAAAAAAGTCTAAAAAATAGAAAATAAAAAATTTGAAAATAGAAAAAAACGTATAGAACAAGGATACAAAGAAAAACATGGAGCCAACCGTGCTGCCCATCAAAACTGGACTTTATTAAAAAATATGGTACGTATATACAATGGAATATTATACAGTCATAAAGAAGGACAAACATATGGACTTCACAGCAATTTAAATAGACTTAGCGTCTATAATACTCAGTGATCTATCACAGAAACAAAGAACAGAGTACCACATGTTCTCACTCATAAGCAGTCCCTGATCATTTACCATAATGCTATAAGAAAGGGATTGGCAGTAGTGGGACACTGCCAGGGTGGGGGAAAGGGGTAGACACAACATCAATAAGGATACCTGGTCTCAAACCAGACAAAGTGGGGACCAAAGGGAGGCCTAAACTTTACCTGTACAGTGTCCACTTGTATACCTAATCCTGAATTGTACCGCACATCTTTAAAATAAAATATTTTTTATAAAAACCTTTTTGTACAGCTGTACAGTGTGTTTTAAGCTAAGTGTCATTACAAAGAATCAAAAGTTTTTTAAAATTTTAAAGTTTATGAAGTAGAAAAGTTACAGTGGGCTAAGATTAATTTATTATTGAAGAAAAAAATATTTTAATTTGTATAGCTTTAGAGGGTACAGATAGTTTTTGTTTACATGGATGCATTGTATAGTGGCGACAAAGTCTAGGCTTTAAGGGTACCTGATAGGTGATTTTTCATCCCTTCACACCTTCCTATCCTCCCCCATCTGAGTCTCCAATACCCATTATACCATTCTATGTGCTTTTGCAGAACCTTAGTTTAGCTCCCATTTACAAGTGAGAACAGTGTTTGGTTTTCTGTTCTTATGTTAGTTGACCTAGATTGATGTTCTCCAGTTCATCCAAGTTTCTGCATTCTTTAAGAGAAATATTTTTAATAAATTTAGTGTAGCCTAAGTGTACAGTGTTTGTAAAATCTACAGTGGTGTACAGTAATGGCATAAACTTTTACATTCACTTACCACTCACCCATTGCCTCATCTCGAACAACTTTCAGTCACGGAAGCTCCATTCAAGGTAAGTGTCGTATACAGATGTACTTTAAAAAAATCTTTTATATCCAATTACTGTGCCTTTTCTATGCTTAGACACAAATTCCTGCCATTGTGTTATAGTTGCCTGCAGTATTCAGTTTAGAAACATGCTGTACAGGTTTGTAGTCTAGAAGCAATAGGCTGTAACATATAGCCTAAGTGTGTAGTAGATTATACCATCTAAGTTTGTGTAAGTACACTCTAGAGTGTTCACACAACAGCAAAATTGCCTAATGACACAATTCTCAGAATCTGTCCCCATCCTTAAACGCTGCTTGACTAAATTTTCTCCCAAGTTAGCATAGTTCCATTTTGGAAGTAGAGAGGGTTTGAATAATAATAATAATGATAACTAGCATCAGTTTAATCTGTAAAATGATGAAAAAGCCTTCACTGATAATCTACAGGTTAATGTGTACTTTTGAATCTTTTTAAGTTATAACCAACCTCTACAACTTTCCTATATTGTTAATGAATTACCTGTTTCTCACTCTCTACAGAAAAAACTGTATTTTGGCTGATGAGATGGGCCTAGGGAAAACCATCCAGTCCATCACATTCCTTTCAGAAATATTCCTCAGGGGAATCCACGGTCCTTTTCTTATTATTGCCCCTCTCTCCACCATCACTAACTGGGAGCGGGAGTTCCGAACATGGACGGAGATGAATGCCATTGTATACCATGGCAGCCAGATCAGCAGGCAGATGATCCAGCAGTATGAAATGGTGTACAGAGATGCACAGGTGAGCCTCACATGAATCACAAAGACCCAGAGATCGCTTGAGCTCAGAACCACCTTTCTGTCACTTATCTTCAGGAGTTTCAGTGCCTTGCATCTTGGGTTACTGCTGACTGACTTTGTAGTATCATGTTTTTGTTATGGCTGACTTCTTGATCCTCCCTGGTAGTTTTAACTTATGATACAATTCAGGATTGTAGGGCATACTTTCCAAACTCTGAGACCTTTTTTTAGGACACTGAAAACTTGGCTTGTTGGTTGACGTCTGAAGTTACTTTTATATGTAGAAGATTTTATCCAAATTGTTTTGTGCTCAGTGAAGAAAGTGAACAGAGTAATTAGTGTACAACAAATGGATTCCCAGCCAGGAAGTTTGGAGAGGAGGTTAACAGGTTTGACAGGGAAAGATAAAGAGAAGATAGGTTTCAAATAGTTAAAAACACAACAGAACTTTTTCTAAAAGTTTTTTTTAAGTGTAATCACTTTCCTGAATATGGTTGTGCTTGCCCTGGGTATTGGTTTTTTTTATAATTAAGCAAGTGCACTACTGCCTAGGGGTTTCATAGACAGCAGAGACACTTGGAAGAAATTTAAGATGTGCTCTAACAAAATGCAGCTCTGCTTTTAAAAGATGGCAACACCAAGACAAACTAAAAAACAAAGCTATGTCCTGCCTGGTAGCACTTGTCCCAGGTGAATCAGGGTCATTACGTTGCATCTCTACTAGAACCCAAGTTACAAGGTGAAATTAATTAAATCTGAAAAGTAGCAGAGGATTTCTTTGGACATTCAAGCTATGCATGGTTTAGACTGACTCCTGGCTGGGACTGCCTGGCTGCCTTCCTTATCGTGGTAGTTAGTAAATAAAATAAAAAGCTCACTTGATGTGCTTTCTGTATTGCTCATCCTTCTCATCTTTGTGAGAGCAAATGCTGTCATGCCTCTGTTTCATTAATTCATTGATATTGTAAGGTCTTTGTCTTGTCTAATTAGCTGGTTCATTCTTATATTCTCTCTTTTCTCAAATGAGGAAAAGCAGTGTTGTCTTCTCATCTAGGCCCTAGCATTTATAGTGCTGCCTCCTCTAATCCAGCAGGTAACCCCTTAGTAGAATTATCTATAACGATGGCATAAAGCTTTGCATTTGGTTGTATCATCCTCAGGGAAACCCCCTTTCAGGAGTTTTCAAGTTCCATGTTGTCATCACAACATTTGAGATGATCCTGGCAGACTGCCCAGAGCTTAAGAAGATTCACTGGAGCTGTGTGATTATTGATGAAGCCCACAGATTGAAGAATAGGAACTGCAAACTTCTGGAGGGGCTAAAGCTCATGGCCCTGGTGAGAGTTAGCAGCTCTTTACATAACCACAGATTCCTTCTCTTTAGCTTGGAGGAAGCATTCTTTAGCCATTCAGCATGTAGCTTGTGTTTAGTCCTTTTACTTTTGTACTTTTAGATTTTCTTTTTGCCCCCTATAGCTTTGATAGTATAGAGATCACATTTTTGTTTTGTTTTGTTGCAAACTGGGTCAACAATTTGGCCTTTGCCACAGATTGATTTCGAGAGGGACTTAGAGAATTCTTAAATACATGAAATATGTGACTTGGAAATGTAAGATGCTTTGGCCTATTTCTGAGTCCTTGAATGAGCTGGTACCAAAGATGATAGCCTTTTAACATTACTGCCATGGCACAGTGCCCAGTATGTGGTAGGTAGGCACTCAATAATATTTAGTGAATGAATGGTTACTTTAATTAACATGAAATTGCTGCTAGAATCAATGATGTGAAAGGAAAATTGATCCATTTATTGACTGTACCCCTATGAAATGTTGGCATACCGTCTTTTCATTAAAGCAGAACAGAATTGCCCCAAATTGAGCACAAAATGCCCTGGCTTAATTTTCCCCATTAAAATATACTGCTTTGGTGGCTCAAACACTGCTCATCATGTGCTTTTAATTTGTGTAGGAACATAAAGTACTTCTCACTGGAACACCCTTACAGAACTCTGTGGAGGAGCTCTTCAGTTTGCTAAATTTTTTGGAGCCGTCACAGTTTCCTTCAGAGACTGCTTTCTTGGAGGAGTTTGGAGATCTGAAAACAGAGGAACAGGTAATTAGGGACCTGAAGGACTGAGGGAAACAATGTGATGGTTTCCTTCATCATGGAAAGAGCAGGTCACTATGGGGACAGGATTTAGCAATTCGTTACATCCCTGGTAAAAGGAGCATTGCATCCTTTATCTTACATATCTGTTTATATTAGAGAGAGTAAGCTGATTATTAGCAGTTCTTATTGCTTCAAAGGATAAATGAGTCAATACCCAAAGCGTCTTATACTGGCGTTTCATACCTCCTGCTTCACTGATCACTGGTATGTTTAGTGATTTGGCTTATAACTCTGGCCTCAGGAGCATGGTGCTTTCTTCTGCCTCCCTCATTCTTCATCCCTTCTCCTGCGTAATCTGCAACTTGTTCCCAGGCCCATCTTCTTGAGTACAACACAATCCACAGGTAGTGAGGAAAAGAAGACAGTCACATATTTAGAGTAATTGACAAGTCCATTTTTTCCACATCAACTGAATTACCTCAGTTTTTGAAGGTCCAGTCGCGAGTTTATCTTGCAGTCTAGACTCAGCTAATTCTAAACAGCTGATATTAAGAAATATCTATCTACTATTGGTAGAAATCTCTACAAAGGATTATAGAAATAAATAAGTTTAAATGCCCTAAGAGAAACAAATAATAGAGTTAGGGACTTTAAAAGGACAGGTCACATCTGTTTGAGAATCAGGGAAAACTTAGGGAGAGAGTACAATTTGAAAATGCATTTTGAGGAATGGGCATGTTTTCACAGGTGTAGAGAGAAGAGGTGGTAACCACTTTGAATGGGTGGGGGGGCAGCATAGTCAGAGCCATGGAATTTATTTAGCAGTGGAGAATCACCTGGTTGAGATGAAAACAGAGTGGATGAATTGAGAAGTAAGAGGCCAGAAGGGCTTATGGTTGTATTGCGGGAAGATCTTGGAAAGTAGGTTGTAGAATTCAGTAGGTAATAGAGAAGCTATGCAAGCCTTTACTGCAGGAATGACAATTTAGTTCTGCTGAGTTAATCTAGCAGTGGTGTGGAAGTAGGTTAGGGCAGAGAAGAAGGGGACTAAAAAGGTTTGGAAATTTCACTAACATGTCAAGATTTCAGTCTGTGGTTCCAAACTGTTTCTTTTCACTTTTGATGCAAGTCAGACCTTGAGAGCAATAAATAATCAAACTTAATTCCCCTTCTTTACATTTGCAATATCTATTGATCTTTTAAAAGCCAGCTGCAACCTTCTTTCCATTTTTGGACCATTAGAAATGCATCCTCTTCTCCCATTGCACTTAATTTGTGGTATGCATTTTTTCTTCTTCCTAGACAATGATCTCCTTGAGGACAAGGCCCACATCTTCTCCAAAGTTGTTTGTTGTATTGACCAGCACAGTGTCTGGCATATAGTATACTCTAAATGATTCAAGGTATGAACCAAGTGAAGGGCAAACGCTGAACCCAGCATGTGGCAAATTGACATTTGTCCCTATTTTTAACAATTAGCTAGCTATGTCTTTTCTCTTTGGGTTCTTATATAATAATTCCTTAGCCATTTGTGGGATTAGATTCCTAATTACCCTTGGTTGGTTAAATGAAGGTCACATAAAAGGGTTAGGTTAAAGATTGGGGCCAGGTAGAGGAAACAGTAAAAATGACATCAAATGTCTGTTTTTTATTTTAAAATTTAAAAAAATTTATTTTTTAATTTACAAAGATTATATGTATTTATTATGTACAACATGATGTTTTGACATATGTGTATATTGTGGAATGGCTAAATTCAGCTAATTAGTATATTCATTACCTCACATACTTTTTGTGGTGGGAACACTCACAATCCACTGTCTTCGAGATCTTCAGTACAGTACATTGTTACTAACTAGTAATCATGATGTGTTGTAGATCTCTTGAATTTATTCCTCCTATCTAACTAAAATTTTGCATCCTTTGGCCATTATCTCCCAAATTCCCACTTCACCCCAACCCCCAGTCCCTGGTAACTACCATTCTAATCTCTGCTTCTATGAAATATCTATATTGTAAAACACAGAAAATAAAAGTTCTTGAAAGCATCTGTTTCCAAAATAAAGCATGTTTATCATTGTCTAAAATCTGCTTTTGTAAGTAACTCTTCTCAATCACTCTGTGTAAAGCACTTTATATTTCTTCAGGAAGCATAGCTGCAGCACACAGACTCTGACCCTTTTTAAATTTTTGAACAGCCCTGTCTGAATTGAAACTTGATTTATTTTACACTTTTATTTTACCTTATTTTTCCATCAGAGTTAATCTTACTAGTATCATATTTTAGCTCCAGGTTAACTCAGGTGCTTACTTTGAATCCCTTACTCTGTCATTGTCTTACTGGAAGAGGGAACAAGTCACCTTTTGGTCCAGTCAAGAATGTAGAGATCTGCTATCTAGGCCTGGAGTGTTAGAGGAAAAACAGACAAATCGTAGCAAAGAACACCACCAGGCTTAAAGTACCCCTGATGTGACAGATTCCATGATGGAATAGGAAATGTCACCTTTACCATTTATTATTTACGTACTGCTACCCTCAAACATCTATGCTGCTGTTGTTATTTCAAAGATGTAGGATTTTGTTTCCAGATTGTCTCTACTTGTTACTCTATCCTCTCAGCATCCAAGTCTTCCCTTTATAATATATCGCTTTACCTCCTAACATGACTTAAGATATTCTTCACATAATTACTGTGCATGTGTGTGTGTTAGAGCAAGAGAGAGGTTTATTTTCTCCATCCTAAGAATAGGTACTGTCTTTTATATCTTTCTCCCTTTTTATCTTGTGAGATTGTCACATAGATTCTCGGTAATTGCTTGCAAATTAAAACCAAATCCCTTTGTTCCTTTCAGTACTATTGTAAACTCCCCATTTTCAGGGACCAATCGTGATCTTTCTTTTAGTCCACTACCACAGTACTATGCTTAGATGTTCAAGAGATTATAGTGAAGATTGGAATACCCCAATAATGATTAAATTAAGATTGGAGCAGGTAAATGGGTTTCATTTCTCTGGACAGGTAAAGAAACTGCAATCTATCCTAAAACCAATGATGCTGAGGCGGCTGAAAGATGACGTGGAAAAGAACCTTGCTCCCAAACAAGAAACAATCATTGAGGTAGAACTGACCAATATCCAGAAAAAGTACTATCGTGCCATCCTAGAGAAGAACTTTTCCTTTCTGACCAAGGGGGCAAATCAGCACAACATGCCGAATCTCATCAATACCATGATGGAACTGAGAAAGTGCTGCAACCATCCCTATCTGATCAATGGTGAGTCAGGGCATTGAAGAGTCACTCAGGACTGGTGTGGGTTTCTGGCAGGACCTAACAATAAAGAATTCATGTATTGAATTCCCATTTTATGCCAGAATATGTGTATTCTCACCTTTTTATGGAGGTAAAACTGAGGTTCAGAGAGATTGATAGATTTGCATAAGCATTATAGTTATAAGTGCCCAGAACCAAGTTTTGAACTTATTTCTACTGACACACTGCCTCACAGTGCATATTCTGCCTAGCAGAAGATGGATATCACTTATCAGTTTGCTACCCTTTATTTGCTCGAAGTCTACCCACACTTTCCATTTGGGGACAGGGAAATGTGTTACTTAGTTGAATAAATGAAACTGCTGCAATGGGATTAAAACTCTGCCAACAAATTAGCAGTAAACCAACTAGTTAAAGAAGATGTTGGGAGGTGTTTTTTCTTTTACAGTAACACTTTCTGAGAAATTTTAAAATGGAAATGTGACTTGGATTCTCTTACAGCTGTGTCAAGAGATACGAAGGTCTCTTTTTCTCAACGTTCTGGCAAGGTTTATTTACTTGGGTGAGTCAGCTTAGGACTTGATATCTCAGATCCTCTCTACTTGGTGAGACTTCCCACGAAAGTGGAGTACCTCCTTTCTATACAAGATGGCCCTGCTGCCACTGCAGAACCTTCTGCTGAGGGCACAGACCAGGATATATATCTAACTTCTCCTCACTGGACTGCTGGTCTATACCTAATACCTAAGAATTCACTTCATTTTTCCCAGGATCTGTAAAGCTGAGAACAGCTTTTATCCTTATATTTTGTTCAAGGAATAGTTTTGTTCCATTTTTTTCAGGGGCGGAAGAGAAAATTCTGGAAGATTTCAGAAAAACTCACAGCCCTGATGCCCCGGACTTTCAGCTTCAGGCCATGATTCAGGCAGCAGGGAAGTTGGTTCTGATTGATAAACTACTCCCAAAGCTGATTGCAGGTGGCCATAAGGTACTCATCTTCTCCCAGATGGTGCGCTGCCTTGATATCCTGGAAGATTATCTCATCCAGAGAAGGTGAGACTTGTGTCAGAGCTCTGCATCCAACACTGGGGCAATTCCTTTTCTTTGTTATCTTTTTGATCCATTCAAAATGTATGTGTTAATAACAACAGTACATTCAAAATGGTAGATTAGCTAAAACTCAAGAGTTAAATTTTATGACCAAATATACCTAAATTTAACTGTCTAGAGTGAATTTCATAGCCTACAATGTGGAGTCCTTCTTTGCTTAAAAAAAATTTTACATTTTTTAAATATTCACTTTAGTTGTAAGAAGCAGAATTCAAATAGCGTTAGAAAGGGTTAAGAAAATATGTTTACATTTTTGTTGCTTAATAATGATGAGAGAGTGTATCCTGGAAATCAACACTATATCAAGTTTCTAAAAAAGCATAACTTGGAAACTCACCGAGAAAGAATTTGGGGATATTTTATACCTTAGCAGCCCTCTAAGGTTTTATTACATACTAGCTATGGCATCCTAATTTATTTTCTTGTTCATACTCTTACAATTCTTTGAACATAAACTCCATTTTTCATGCAGGTGAAAAGTCAGCAGTGTTATGTTATATGTGTTATTTGGATTCTATGTGGGAACTACATTTGTTGTATCATACACTGTACCTTAGATTTTTAGTCATTCTTACACACCAATGATCTGAAGATGACAAATGAGTTTTTAAAAAATTACTCTTAATGTTAAAAGGCTGTTCAAAACCATAGAAAACTAGTAGCCCAATCATGGCTAAATTTAAAGAAAATCTTTGTTTTCATAATAAGTCTCAGGTTTCTTAACAGACATTCTTATTCTTTGAAATTCTGTTTTCCCCTATAAATTACTTGTACTTATAGAAAGAGTATTAAGGGAATGACAAATTTAACTATTGGTATGCTGACATTTAATGTTACATAAATAATTCTTTGAAGCCTAATTAAACACAGAATTTCTCAGAGCTCTGTATTAAATTTATATGTAAAGAATTTTTGAGACTTGTATTATATAAATAAACCAAAACTGGTAAAGCAATTTTGTAGTTTATAAATTAACTATACATTAGGAACCCATTGCCAGAGCACTAGCTTCAAAATATGCTGTACAACTATTAGTTTGCAGATTTTTTTTAAAGAACCCCCCAAAATGAGTTACAGTATATTTAAACAGATTTCCAATAAATACAGAAGTCTTTATGTAGCTCCCTTTCCTGCTATTTTTTTTTAACTCATTGCTCATTTTGTGTTTTAAATTACTTAAGTATTCTAGTTTCTCTTGAAAATATGGACACTTACAACACCAGCACCTGCACAACATCCCATTTATGATTGTGGGTTTGCCTTTTCAGTCTGTTTTCTTTCTGCATACTTAATGTTTAGCTTTATTTATTTGTTTGAATTGTGTTAATACACTTTTCAACTTCCATTTTAAATTTAATATGTTATGAAATTTTTTAATTTTTTATAACAATTTTGATGATCTGCATGATATTTTGTCTTAAAAGTTTCCAATTTTTCAGCATTTTAAGGGACTCTGAATGAATATCCCTTTAAAGTCATTATGAATGTTTTTAGTTATTTCCTTAGGATAAATGTTTTTGAAAACATTTGATACATATAGTATTTCCAAAACACCCTCTCTAGTTGAGTTTTTTATTTATATGCCTTTTCAATACTGTATAAGAATGCCTTTTCCCATAGTCTAATCAATATTGATTTTACCTCTGAATATTTACTAATTCAGTAAGCCAAAATTATGGTCTCTTATCTTTATTTATATTTACTAATGAGGATGATTTTTAAAATATTTATTAGCATTTATATTCATTTTGTGGATTGCTTATTTATACTCTTCCTTCATTTTCTGTTGCTCTTTAACTTTTTATTAATTTATAAGAATTATTGTTCACATGAGAGTATTTTGCAAATATCTTCCCTAATGTTGTTTTTGCCTTTTATTTTTGTTTATGGGTGTTAGTTTTCATTTATTTTTAAATGTTCTAAATTTTGTAACAGGCAAATTTTTATCTTCAACCAACTTTAAACTTAAATACTTATACTTAAGCTTCAATTAATATACTTTAAAAAGCTTCTCCCCCAGCGCAACCTGAGTTCACATCAATATTCTTAAGAATTTTTTTTCATTCTTTTTTTTTTTTTTTTTTTTTTTTTTAAGAGACAAGGTCTCACTCTGTTGCCCATTCTGGAATTGCAGTGGTATGATCAGCTCACCGCAACCTTGAATTCCTGGGCTCAAAGAATCCTCTCACCTTAGCCTCCTTAGTAGCTAGGATTACATGTGGACACCACTATGCCTGGCTAATTTTTTAAGTTTGTTTAGAGACAGGGTCTTGCTATATTGCCCAGGCTGATCTCAGACTCCTGGCCTCAAGGAATCCTCCCACCTCAGCTTCCTGAGTAGCTGGGATTATAGGCGCAAGCTACCATGTCTAGCTCTTCTTGTCATTCTTTTATAGTTTCTTTACTCCGGCTGTATCCAACAGGTTTCCTCTGCCATTAATATTATCATTACTGTCATTATTACCATTATCATTATTTTTCTTTTTAATTTAACTTTTATTTTCATCAAAGTTATACATGCACATAATTATTTATTTATTTATTTATTTTTAAAATTTCAGTAGCTTTGAAGGATATAAATAGTTTTTGGTTTGTCACGTGCCCCTCACCTTCCCTCCTGCCTTCCTTCCCCTAGCAGTGCCCAGCAAATGCTTGCTGATCCCTCCCTTGTGCTAATGTTACTATTGTACAGGCCCCACTTATGAGCAAGAACAAGCAGTATTAAGTTCTTTGTTTCTGTGATAGATCACTTAATATGATGGTCTCCAGCTTCATTCAATCTGCTGTGAAGTCCATGATTTTGTTCTTCTTTATGGAGTATACATAATACTCCATCTTGTACATATACCACATTTTCTTTATCCTGTCTACTTTGGATGGGCAGTAGGGTTGGTTCCATGTTTTTGCTATTGGGAATAGTGTGACAATAAACATGCATATGTATGTGTCTTTTTTGTAGAAAAAATTATGTTCTTCCAGGTATATTCCCAGGAGAGGGATTGCTGGATCATATGAAAGGTCAATTTTTAGTTCTTTTAGGAATCGCCACATTGCTTTTCATAGAGATTGAAGTAGCTTGCACTCCCACCAACTATGTAGAAGTGTTCCTTTTCTCTGCACCCACACCAGCATCTGTTGTTTTTTGACTTATTAATGATAGCCATCCCTACTGGAGTTAGATGGTATCTCATTGTAGTTTTGATTTGCATTTCTCTGATGATTAGTAAGGCGACTATTCTTTTCATTTGTCTGTAGGCTGCGTGTATGTCTTCTTTTGAGAAATGTCTGTTCATGCCCTTTACCCACTTTTTAATGGGGTAGTTTGTTTTTTTCCTTTCACTTCTTTTGAGTTCCTTGTAGATCCTGGATGTTAGACCTATGTCAGATGCAGATAATTCACAATTTTTTTTTCCCATTTGGTGGGTTGTGTTTTTACTCTCTTGGTGGTTTCTTTCGCTGTGCAAAAGCTTTTCAGTTTGATGAGGTCCCGCTTGTCTATCTTAGCTCTTATGGCATTTAGTTTTGGGGACTTGGTCAAGAAGTGTTGACTATTCCCATGTGTTTCCTATGTTTTCTTCTAGCATTCTTATAGTTTGAGATTTTATGTTTAGACCTTTGATACATTTTATTTTATATGATTTTTGTATGTGGTGATAGGTGAGGAGTCTAGTTTCTTTCTCTCTCGTTTTGTTTTTTTTTTGTTTTTTTTTTTTTGCTCTAGTTTCATTCTTTGTGTGTGGTCAGCCAGTTTTCTCAACATTATTTGCTAAATATGGTCTCCTTTCGCCACTGATTGTTATTGCTAGCATTGTTGAAGATGAGTAGGTTAAGAGACTGTGTTTTTGCTTCCAGAATCTGTCCTGTTCCATTGGTCTATGTGCCTATTCTACCAATACCAGGCTGGTTTGGTTACTGTTGCCTTGTAAAAAAGTTTGTCTGGAAGTGTGCTACCTCCTGCTTTGTTTCTTTTACTAAGGACTGTATTGGCTATTCGTGGTCATTTATGTTTCCATATGAATTTCTGTATTGTCATTTCCAGGTCTGAGCAGAATGATGTTGGTAATTTGATGGGTTTTGCATTGAATCTGTAGATTGCCTTGGGTAGGATGGACATCTTGACAATATCGATTCTTTTAATCCATGAGCATGGAATGTTTTTCCATTTATTTGTGTGACTCTTGACTTCTCTGAGCAGTGTTTTGTAGTTCTCATTGTAAAGATCTTCCACTTCTTTAGTTAGGTGATTGCCAAGATATTTCTTTTTCTTTAATGTGTGTGTGTGTGTGTCTATTGTGAATGGGATTGTGATTTTTATTTGGTTCTCTGCCTGTTTATTACTGGTGTATAGAAATATAACTGTCTTTTGCATATTGATTTTATACCCCAAAACTTTACCAGAGTCATTTATCAGATCAAGGAGGTTTTTGACGGACTCCCTCGGGTTTTCAAGGTATAAGATCATATTGTCCACAAAGAGGAATAACTTAACTTCCTTTTTTCCTATTTGGGTACCCCTGATTTCCTTCTCTTGTCTGATTGTTCTAGCAAGGATTTCCAATACTATGTTGATCAGGAGGGGTGAGAGCAGGCAACCTTGTCTTGTTCCCGTTTTCATGGGGAATGCTTCCAACTTCTGTCCATTGAGTAAAATGTTGGCTGTGGGTTCATCATAGATGGCTCTTATTCTTTTGAGGAATGTTCCTTCTATGCCTAAGATGTTCAGGGGTTTTTATCAAGGGATGCTGGAATTTTGTTGAGAGCTTTTTGTGCCTCTAGTGATATTATCATGTGGTCCTTGTTTTTATATCTATCAATATCAGTATTAAATTACTTTATGGTCTTGCCAATGTTAAACCAGCTCTGCATCCTGGGACTGAAATCTGCTTGGTCATGGTTGATGATTCTTCAGGTGGGTTGTAGGATCTGATTTGCTAGAATCTTATTGAGAATTTTTGCATCTATGTTCATCAAGGAGATTGGCCTGTAATTCTCTTTTCCTTGATGGGTCTTTGCCTGGTTTGGGTATTAATGTGATGTTAGGTTTATAAAATGATTTGGGGTAAGTTCCCTTTTTCTCGATTGCCTGGAATACTTTTGATAAGATTGGTATCAGCTCCTCTTTATATGTTTTGTAGGAACATATAAACATACAAACATATAAAGCCATCTGGTCCATGACTGCTTTTTGTACATAGATTTCTTTGATGGAGTCAGTTTCCTGAATTGTCACTGGTCTGTTTAGAGTTTCAATTTCTTCTTGTTTCAACTTCTTGTGATGCCAGGTGGTCCTCCATTTTCTTCATGTTTTCAAGTTTATTTCCATGCAAGTGTGCATACTAATCTCTGATAACCTGTTCATTTTTTTCAGGGTCAGTTGTGACTTCATCTTTTGTGTTTTTAATTGTGTTTATTTGGTCTTTTTCTTTTTCTTAGTCAGTCTGGCTAGGAGTTTGTCAAAATTATTTATCCTTTCAAGGAACCAGCTTTTGTCTTGTTGATTTTTTTCTACACTTTTGTCTTCTATATCCTGAAGTTGCAACTTTATTTTGGTGGTCTGGATTCTTCTGCTGAAGTTGGAATTTTGGTGGTCTTGCCTTTCTAGCTCCCTTGAGTGTGATGTTAGGCTGTTTTTAACTTTTGATGATTTGAAGACTGCTTTGTCTGATATTAGAATAGCTACATATGCCCTCTTGTGTTTTCTGTTCACCTGAAAGACAGTTTTTCAGCCTCCAACTTTGAGCCTGTGGATGTCCTTTGCAGTGAGATGAGTTTCCTGGAGGCAGCAGATTGTTAGATCGTGCTTCTTTATCCAGTTTGCCACTCTATGTCTCTTCAGTGGTGCATTTAGACCATTTATTTTCAAATTGATTATTGAAATGTGAGATTTTATCCCTGTCATAGGGCTCTTGTGGGGTTGCTTTTGTTCACTTCTTACTTTTTATTTATGTATATGTGTGAGTGTTTTGTTAACTCTGGTTGCTTGTACTTTTGTGATGGGTACGACTATCAAAGGATTGTCTTTTTTTTTTTTTTTCCTTTGTTCAACACTTCTTAAGTGTCTCCTGAAGGGCTGGGCTGGAAGTGGCATATTCTCTTAGGATTGAATGCCTGCAAAGGATTTTAGTTCTCCATCACTGATGAAGTTTAGCTTGGCAGGTAGGAAATTCTTGGCTGGAATTGCTTATCTTTAAGAATCTTAAAAATTGGATTCCAGTTCCTTCTGGCTTGTAGTGTTTCTTCAGATAAGTCTGGAGCTATTCTAATGGGTCTTCCCCAGTAGTTGGTCTGACCATTCTCTCTCACTGCCTTTAGAATTTTTTCTTTGATGCTTATTTTGTGGAAGCAGATGTTCCTGGGGGTAGTCTCTCATATGATACCTTGCAGGGGTTCTCTGAGTCTCATGTGCTTGGATGGTCATCTTTCTAGAGAGGATGAGGGAAGTTTTCTTAGATGACCTCATGGAATGCTCATTCCATGGTGCTCTCTGTTTCCCTTTCTACTTCAGGGATACCAATCAGGCATAGATTTGGCTTCTTGACATAGTCCCCCACGTCTCAGAGGCTTTGTCACTTCTTATCTGTCTTAGCTTTTATGGCATTGAGTTTTTTTTCTGTTTTTGACAGACTGGGTAAATTTCATATTTTGATCTTCAAACTCTGAGATTCTTTCTTCTGCCTGGTTGAGTCTGCTCATTATGTTTTTTACAGTATTCTTAATTTCCAGGATGAAGCTTTTCATTTCCATTATTTCAAAACAGGCTTTTTGAAATTGGCCAACTCTGCATTTATGTCCTGTATGACTTTAGTGAGTTTCACTTCTAGTTTCTCTTGGTTCCTGTTTACTTTTGCCATCCAGTGTATTGATCTGTGGCTGTCATCTGGGGCAGGTCAGTCTGGGGGGATTTTCATTGTGTTATGGTAACTGCTTTTTAGGGGGTGCTTTTTAGGGATTTGATGGTTGCTGTTTTTTTTAATTGATTTTATCCTCACTTATGACATACCTCTCTTCGCACTCAATTATTCCCTCTGTCCTAGGGCCTTTTCTGTGGTTCAGTGAGAGCAAGAGGGGTATTCACTTCTGCTCCTTGCTCCACCTTCTGGTGGGTTTCTGCCACTGCTTATTTTCTCTCCTGCTAAAATAGCCAGGCCAGCTTTTAACCCCTGCTGCTAGCACTTTGTGGAGGACAAGCACTGGGGATGGGTCTCCCATCTGCTGCCTGTGTTTTGCAACCCAGGAGCCTTCTCACTGAGAAAGCCTTTGAGTGTCTTTCATGTCACTCCCTCCCTGTTCAGGTCCACACTCTGCCCTTGAAATATAGTGAGTTCTCTGCCACAGAGGAGGGAGTAGTCTCCACCCTGCAGGGATGCAGGGCTCGGAGGTGGTTCTTCCTGATCTGACTGGGAAGATGGCCACCAGCAGCTGGCAGCAGGCTTCAGCTGGGTTCACTCTGCAGGTGGGCTTTCCCTGCCTGTGAGTCAGGCAGCCCAGTGGAAGCCATGCTCATGGAGGCTGACCAGCACAGGTTTTTGTACCTTCTGGTAGAATCTCTTTATCTTCCAACTTGAAACTCTAGGTTGTCTTTCTATAATTATATTTTTATTTTCCCAGAAAATTTTTTATAATTTTTCAATTTGTATAGAGCCATTATTTCACTGGTGCAGCATTTGTCTTTCTAAAGTTTGTCATGATAAAAGTTTTTAATCTGTCCCTGTTTTCTCCAAGTCATATTTCTTCTCTTCATTTGTTTATATCTGTTTTTCATATATGAATTTTAGATAGCTTTTATTTTTTTCATTCAGCACTTTAAAGTGTTATTCCACTGTGTTCTGGCCCCCATGGTTTCTAGTGAAAAGTTTATTCACACTGTTGTTCCCCTATGTGTAATGTATTGATTTATTCTACTTTTAAGATTTATTTTAATTGTCGGTTTTCAGCAGTTTGACTGTAATGTCTGGAATTTACTGAGTTTCTTGACTTTGTAAATGTATGTCTTTCATCAAATTCGGAAGCTTTTGATTATTATTTCTTCAGTTTCTTCTTTCTTTTTGTCTCATTCTATTGGTTCTTTGTGAGACTCCAATATACTGTGTATTTGACCTTTAGATATTGTCCAATAGGCCCATGGGCTCTGTTCCTTTTAAAAAAAAAAAATCCCTTTTCTTTCTCTATTGTTTCGTTTTATCTGTTTTCAAGTTCACAGACTCTTTTCTCAATTATCTCTATCATGCTTATTAATTTTTATTTTAGAGATTGTAGTTTTTAGTTCTAAGATTTCCATTTGATTCTTTTTGTTGTTGTTTCTCTGCTGAGATTTCCCATCTCTTCATTCATTATTTACATTTCTTCACTTCATTAAGCAGTTTAAAATTTCGTGTCTGAATTATAAAACCATAGGTTTGGCATCTGTTGATTGTCTTTTCTTCTTAAGAGTGGGACATGTTGTCTTGTTTCTTCATATGTTATGCAATTTTGAGTTTTTCCTTAGACGGTGTGAAATTATGTTGTAGAGACTTGCAGTTTTTTTGTATTGCTCTGAAGATGTTGATAGCTTTTATTTGAAGGTCATTAACCGGGTTACACTAAAAGTTCAAACTCTGTCAACATCTCTGGTAGGTAGCAACTCTGATCTCAATTCAGACTACACACAGTCTGCACCTGTTTTCCCCAGCAAGTGTGAGTCAGAGGTCAGCCAGGTTCAAGTAGAGTTTATACTCAGAGTTTGAGGTTCCCATCTTTATCTCTTTGCTTTCTGAGGGATCCCCTCTCATTCTCTGACAGTCGTAGTTGCTTCAGGCTCCTTCCCCTAATGCCTGTCAAAAACACACCAGCTTTTTATCAGAGTTGTAGCTGACCTACACCTCTGCCGCCGTAACTGTGACCCCGTCTGGCCAAAACCACAAGTTTCTATTCCTCTCCACAATGTACCTGATTTTGTTAACTTTCCAGTACCCTCACATAGGTTTTTCTGTTAATTTGTTTTGTTTTTTATAGTTTATCCAGACTTTATGGCTATTATTTGCTGGAGGCCTGGTGTGTTGGCACCTTGCCCTTCCATACCAGAAGCAGATACTTGTGTTTCAAATCAAGGACTTTCCTTGTTGTCTGATGTCTTGCAGACAATTACAAGTTCTGAGTATATAAGTGAGGCTTGTTGACTGTGAGCTTCACTTTCCAGCACTGTGCTTCTGGCTGCACCATTTCATTGGGGACCGTCCAATGCAGTCAGAATTTGGGGGACTTTTTTCTCTTCCTGTCTTCTGCCTAGAGAGTGAAAACTTGATTTTACTCAGAACTGATTGTTGGGGAGGGGTGAGAAAGAGTAGGGGTCTCAAAAAGAGTGCATGGGGGCGGGTCTCAATATCTCTTTCTTCCCTTTTCAGAATGGTAACTGTGGTGGGTATCTCCCAGAGAGGATCATGATCTTTTATTTTATGAACCTTTCCAAGTCTGGAGAGGGTAATCTAGAGGCTAACTGATACTTCAAAAGTTCCACCACTTTCTCTGTTTTCAAACTCTTTGCATCCCTGCTTTCAGGAATACCTAGTGCCACCAGTGTCTTATCCCTTCAGATATTCTGAAGTATTAAATAAGATTGTATCTTATTTGAGATTCTACTTTCTTCAAATCACATATCACTTTCCCTTGCAAAAGTTTGTCCTTTCTGTTCTATTTGTGGATTTGTTTGGGAGAGAGAATTATGTGTTTTTTAAAATTTTTTAAAAATTATTTTACTATGAATTTATTGGAGGTTTGGGGATAACAAAGAATTAAATGTGCATGTTAATTTATAATCTTTAACTGGATTTCTTTGATTTTCTTTTTCTGTTTTAGTCTTCAATCCTGTAATTTTGATAAATGGCATATAATGGAAGTTTTGATTTTCTTTTCTTTCCAAATATCTACATTTCCTATACTAAAATATTTCATCTTTTCTACCATTTGTGTAAAATACTATTCATGAAATATACTGAGATATATATGCTGGGTGTGTGTCTAGCCTTTCTTTTCTATTCTTCTGATCAGTACTATTATTCCTTTGCTCATGTATTATTCTGGATGAACTTCAGAATTATTCTTTTATCCTATCTCTGACTGCTTCAGTCCCCCCTGACTTCAGAAAAATGTATGTGTATGTATTTATGTGTATACATATATACACATTTGCATATCGATATATACGTATGTTGGGATTTTTATTGGCTTTTGCGTCTTAAGTGGGATAGGAATGACATCTTTGAAAAATTGAGGAAAATGGTATTCACTGCACTTCTCAGGTCTTCTATATATACCTTGTCTCAGTAAGTATTTATGAAGTGTCTGCCTTATGTTAGAACCTCTGTAGGTGTTACAGACAGTGGTGAGCAAAGCATAGCCCCTTACTGTTATGTTACCAGTCTTTCATATTTGTTGTTGATTTTTTCCTTTTTTTTTTTTTGAGTTGAAGTCTCACTTCGTTGCCCCAGCTGGAGTGCAGTGGTACATCACGGCCACCCCAGCATCAACCTACTGAACTCAGGCAATCTATCCACCTCGGTCTTCCAAATAGCTGGAACTACAGGCGTGTGCTACCACACCCAGCTAATTTTTTGATTTATTGTACAGACGAGGCCTTGCCAAGTTGCCCAGGCTGTTCTTGAACCTGTGGGCTCAGGCAGTCCCCTCACCTCAGCTTCCCAAAGTGCTGGGTTTACAGGCTTCAGCCACTGCCTGGCTGGGATTTTTTTTTTTTTTTTTTTTTTGACTCTTCACCTTCAGTCCTTTTAAGGTTAACATTTCTTGTGTCAAAAACATGTCACTCCTCCCCCTTCCTTTGGCCAGTTACAAAGAAATTTTTCCAGAGTGCCACTTGCTTCTCACTGATATTTGACAGTGACTCAATTACAGTTTGATGAACCACATCAACTCCTAGGGATTTTGTTCAAAATACAGTTGTCGCAGAGGGTTCATTGCTATGCTGATGTTTCGTGTGGAAAATTTTATGATGTCTGATTTCTTCATTCAGACTTACTAGCCTTTAAGGTTTTCTTTGTTCTCGAGCCTCTTTGCCTCTCCAACTGTCAGTTTGGTTTTGCCCCTGTTTAATTTCATGCCAGAATCACAAACAGGAATGAGGGCATAGCCAGAGGATCTGACGGGGTCAGGGAGTGGGGAATGATTTAAAGGAGCTCAAATTATTTGATTTCTTTGTGTGTGTGTATGTGTGTGTGTGTGTGTGTGTGTGTGTGTGTGTGTGTGTGTGTGTGTTCTTTGAGAGCACCCTCTCAAAACTAAACGGGTGATAGAAATGAGAATTATTGTCCCTACCATCCTGCACAAATTCTAAGAGTACTGTTAAATCCTAATGGGCAAAAACACTGATTAATTTTATGGGAATTTTTTTTCCGTAGGTGATGGCTGAGCTATATCATTACTATTTATTGATTGCTCCTCCTCCTTAAGGGGTTATACTAGTTCCCAGCATCACTCTGATTCATGGTTATTTAGCCCCTCGCTTGTCAAAGAGCATAGAATTCTCTGTTCCTGCAGCATTAGTCATTCATATGTATGATAGTGGGCGTGGAGGTAGCAGGAGCTGTTGTTTAATTAAATCTCAACCGTGTTTTGTGATTCCAAATCCTGTGCTTCTTCTGTTGCATTGCCTGCATGGCTAAACTTCTGTGAGTAACCTGTTATAGATTCTCAGAGAATTGATTTATCAAAATCATTTTGATACCTAGGTATAGTTTCTGCTTCCACTTTCTGTTAGAATTACAAGTTTCCAGAGTTTACTAGTGTCTCTTATGTATCTTTAATTTCTCTTTTGAGTGTTTCGTAAAACCTTTCTGTCCTACTGCATGGAAATGTAGGGTATGGTGATTCTGAAAGCCGTTTAAGTCAGATGGATTTGGGCTCAACTCACTGAGGTGACTGAGCAAGATATTTTGCTTGTATAGTTTTTTGTTTTGTTTTTAGGTTTCCTCAAGTATACAATAAGGATGATAATAGAAACTACCTCACAGGATTATTGTGAGAATTAAATGCAGTGATGCATATCAAGCATATACCACAGTGTCTGGCACAGAACTGACACTTAAAAACTTGCTGCTGGCTGGGCGCGGTGGTTCAAGCCTATAATCCCAGCACTTCGGGAGGCCAAGGCGAGAGGATTGAGAGCCCAGGGGTTTGAGACCAGCCTGGGCAACTTGGCAAGACCTCATCTCTACAATAAATCAGAAAATTAGCTGGGCATGGTTGCGAGTGCCTATAGTTCCAGCTACTTAGAAGGCTGAGGTCGAAGGATCACCTGAGCCCAGCAGATCGAGGCTGCAGTGACTGTGAGCATGCCACTGCACTCCAGCCTGGAAGACAGAATGAGACTCCAACTCAAAAAAAAAAAAACAAACCAAAAACTTGCTGCTAATGTTATTATTGTGATTGTTATGAATATGATAATTATGTTTATAGAATTCAAACATCTGACCCTTAACCTTTATCTTAGGATACAAAATCTTTTTGCTTTGCCTTAATGACAGTTCTATCACCACCACCCATTTCATTTGCTACTGTATTATACAAATAAATTAGAAGAAACAAACAAGATCTATACTCTTAATTCCAGGTGTGGTTGCATTGTAGTTTTATAAAAGGAAGACAGTATCTTCAAACATATTTTCCTGTACATATTCCTCATAAGTCTGAGTTGGTCAGATTTCTTCATGTGTATTTCTTCGAGTGCTTTCTTTACGTGGCTTTTCCTTTTCTTCAAGGAAGTCAGGATCATATCATGAAATTTAATTTTCTAAAGCCACCTCCACACAGGGTTATTTACTCCTGGAACATCTGTCCTTTTCACCTGCCAGTTAGTTACCTGAGTTTAGAGATCTGATTTTTTAAATTCTGGGCTACTGACAAGATTTTTGCCAGGATTCGTGGTCTTGGCCATATTTTTACAATTAGGATGATTTAATCCTTTTCTCACAAGGTTCCTATTACTTCTACTTTACCCAACAAGAAGTACTATCTCTCTTGTTAATTCATTTGTTGTCAAGGAGTAAATAAGAAAAGAATATGGCTCCTAGCAGTTGTCCAGACTACTGCTGTATCTTACTTCTGTGTTAATTACATGACTTCTGTCATAAAGGCCCCCTTCCGTGTGTTTTCTCTCTGGATGGACAGTATCATCATGTGCACATAACAGTTTCATTTCTTACTCTGTTTCCTTTTACCCTTACATCTACCATGCATTCCACCCTGTTTCCTAACTTTCCACACAGTATATGCCTTCTTACTGCAGTTCATCTTTAGTTTCTTACTTTGTTTTTCTCTAAATATTCTTCAGTTCCCCTCTGCCCCTCATATACAACACCCAAAAAACCTTCCCTGTGATGTATCTCCACTTGCTTAACTATACACTGCCCAGAAGTTCTCGGTTTCAGCTGTAAACTTGGAGGCTTTGCTCTGAGCCTCTAAAACTTTGGGGAACTTGTTAGGCTAGAAATGACCAGTTTAGGCATAAAAGGACTGCCTGGCAGTGTAGTCAGTCTTCTTGCCATTTCCAGTTTAACCTAAACCAGCTGGAAACTGATGTGAACTCTGAGTCCTTGTTATGAACACTACTCAAAGTAGATTGTTGAGGCTTTTATTTGTTTTTCCTGGTCTTAAGATTAGTGCAAGTATAAATTGGAAAATACTTGAATAAGTTGCTTGGGCAGTGGGGATCAGTATTTTATGTTTTATTTCCTCTAGTCCTTAGTTTGCAGCTGGTTTATTTATTTGTTTGTTTGTTTGTTTATTTATTGTTTTGTTTTGAGAGGGGGGACATTTTGCAATGCAGTTTTATTTTTTATTTATTTATTTATTTGTCTTTTATTTATTTATTTTTTTTGAGTTGGAGTCTCACTCTGTCGCCCAGACTGGAGTGCAGTGGCCGCTCCCGGCCACCGCAGCCTCGACCTGCTGGACTCCGGCGATCCTTCCGCCTCAGCCTTCCAAGTAGCTGGAACTACAGGCGTGCGCTACCATGCCCGGCTAATTTTTTGATTTATTGTAGAGATGAGGTCTCG